>CM021748.1:0-33401 GCA_011075105.1 Heteronetta atricapilla
GTAACGGCATAACATTGCACTCAAAGTCCCCTTTATTAAAAAAAAAGAGAAAAGAAAAGAAAAGATTCTATGAATCCTGAATCCTTCATCTCCTCGTCCATCACCTCCTCCACTACCACCACCACCTTGTCCACCACCATCACCACCACCCCGCCCTGTTCCCCCTCCTCCTCCTCCTCTTTCTCCTCCTCCTCCTCCATCTGCCATCTCCAACACTCTTGTTTCCCATTGTCCCCCTTGGCCCTTTCATAGGGAGGGGAAGACACACCCCCTATTGATGACAAGCCAGTTACAATACAGCTAACAATCGCTAGGCAGCCAATTAGGGGACAGGTAACACATCACAACGCGTGGTGAAGATGCTGGGACCAGCCAGAAAAGATTCTATGAATCTTTTGCTGTTCTTAAACATAAAAGAGCACTCCAGATGTTTGTAGAATCAACATGTTGTTACAAGTTACAGCTAAATGTTCTTTGCAGACATTGAAGCAAATTCTTGGCAGATCCATCTTTAATCTCATAAAGGGAAGATGCCTCTCAGCTGGGTTTTTTTATTTTTTTATTATTGTTGTTCTTGGTTTTAAGATGCGTAAGATTCATTTAAGGATCTCATACAACAGAATATCTGTCCTTTAGAGACAGCTCATGTAAAAGTTAGATGCAAGTTTTCTTCAAAACTGTAGGTTAGTATTGTTCATAATCACCTTCTAGGCAATTTGAAAAGGTTATTTCTCATCTTCCTTGTCTAGGTTTTCCAGCAATGAATTGCCAAGTATTGTCAAATATCCAGCATCCACTGCATTATGAGAGACATCTAAAAGAAAGAAATATACTGTGGGCTGAGGAGGATGAAGCTACAAAGTAAAAGCTAAGAAAGAAACAAAAAAAATAATTCAAAAATCATATTAAAAGAAATAGTAAAAGTGTTTAGTCGTTAGAAAGGGAAGTGGGCAAAGGGAATGCTTAGAATAATACAAACTACACATCATGCAATAAAATGAAATTTAGCAACTAACAGTCATGTGAATAGATTTGAATACAATTCCCGGTGGTTAGTAAACCCAATTTAGCAATGTTGCAATAAGCACAAGTTACACTTCTTAGTGGAAATCGGATATTTCAGTCTCTCCTTTCAACAGTAAACTCAGACATCAGGTGTTATTTATTTATGCCAAATACAGAATTTGCTCTTCAAAAGTATTCTTTCTGAATGTCGACAACGCAATATTCTACCTCAACCTTTCTCCAACCATGTAACAAGCTGTATTTATTCACTTCCCAGTATCTTGGCTACCCTGTTCCACTTCTAATTCAAGACAACAATTTATTTTTGCTGTGGTTATAGTGTCATTATGAACAGGACCTCTTTCCAAGCCTTGTTTATCCTTCTAACAAGGATACTACCACAGCAATTCTAGGTTGATTCCTAGTTAGGACCATGCTTGTGAGATGACTAACTAAAAAATTGAACCCAACTTAATTCTTTCATGATTTCACTACCGGTCTTTCAAAATCTCTTCATAATGTGGGAAAGATTCAGAAACTAGATTGCATCAGACTCAAAACAGACTATACAATGTTAAAAACTGCCCAGGACAGCTACATACATTGTAATTGCCTTTAACTGACAAATTTCTCACTATATACTTTTCCCAAAATTCAAATATGAACTTTTATTTTGTCTTAGAGGACCTTCATGGGAAAATTCATATGTACCACTGGAGTAATATGCAATGTTAATTTCGAATGTATTTATGTTGATGTGCAATTTTGTGGGAAATCCCCATTAAAACTTTTTTTTTTTTTTTTTTTTTTTTTTTTTCACGTAATCAGAAGAAGAAATTAATTCCACTGTAGAATTTTGGACCTCTGGATGTTTGTGCGGCTCTCTGGAAGATCATGTCGGAGGATTCCACATAAATTCTTCAGGAACTACAAAACAAAATTTCCAAAATTTATGTTTGCTGCCAAACCATTATGGAATCTAAACTAATGCAGACATTGTAATTAATTAAAGAAAAATAATTCAGATTAGGATATATAGCATTTCAAGTATCCCACATAACATCAAAGATAAAAAGGTAGGAAAAAAGCCAAAAAGCTTTATTTTCCTTAGTAATATTACTCCAAATTTAAAACTAACGCAAAAGAGTATTTCACAAGAACCTTCAATCTGTATTTTTTATGCTAATATCTGGCTTAGATTGCAGACATTAGCTGTCATCATCCTACCATTTGCATCTTGCAACAGCAGTTGATAGAGTAAGTTCATTTTATTACAGAAGTAATCAAGGTAATTTGATTACATCCTCTTCCTAACCTAAAAAACTAAAAAAGCACTAACCTCCCCCCGCCCCAAAAAAAAAAGCCCCAGCCCTTAAACCCCAAAAAAGCCCCAACCCTAAAAACAAAAAAGCCCCAACCCTAAAAAAAAGCCCCAACCTGAAAAACCTGAAAAAAACCCCAAGCCTAAAAAAACAAAAAAGCCACAATCCTAAAAACGTGTAAAATCCCCAACACTTAAATTCCAAAAAAGCCCCTACCCTAAAAACCCGAATAAGCCCCAGCCATAAACCTTGAAGAAGCCCCAACACTACAAATCCAAAAAAGCCCCACACATAAAACTCTAAAAACCCGAATAAGCCCACACCCTAAAAACCTAAAAAATCAGAAGCCAAAAAATTTGAAAAAGCCCCAACACTAAAAACACAAACTCCCCAAACCTAGAAACCCAAAAAATCCAAACCCTAAAAACCCAAAAAAGCCCCAACCATAAAAACCCTAAAAACTCCAGAACTCCAGCCCTGCAAAACTGAAAAAGGCCCAACCCTACAAACCCAAAAAAGCCCCAAACCTACAAACCTGAAAAAGCTTCAAACCTAAAAACCCAAAAAAGCGCCAAGCCTATAAACCCAAAAAAACTCTAGCCCTAAGCCTAGAATCCTGAAAAAGTCCCAACCCTAACCCCCCCCCCCAAAAAAAACAAAACTAAAAACCCAAAAAAGAGCCAAGCCAACTAACCAAAAAATCTCTAACCATAAAAGCCGGAAAAAGCCCCAACCCTAAAAACCTGAATAAGCCCAAACCCTAAAAATCCAAAAATGCCCCAAACCTAAAATCCCAAAAAAGCTCAAACCATTTAAATCCGAAAAAGCCCCATTTAAATTCGAAAAAGCCACAACCCTAAAAAAACGAAAAAGCCCCAAACCTCCAAACACAAAAAAGCCCTAACAGTAAAAACACGAAAAGGCACAACCTTAAAAAACAAATAAGCCCACACCCTAAAGACCCAAAATAACCCCAAGCAAAAAAAAAGAAACTAAAAAATAACCAACCCCACAAAGCCAAAAAAGCTCTAAACTTAAAAAAAAAGAAAAGAAAAGCCACAAACCCAAAGTAGACCCAAGGCTAAGAACCCGAAAAAGCCCCAAGCCTTAAATCGAAAAAAAGGCCCAACCCTAAATACCAGAAAAGCCCCAACCCCCCCAAAAAACAAAAATAAGCACCAACCCTTAAAACATGAAAAAAAACAAAGCCTACAAGCCCCCAAAATCTCCAAAACTAAAAACCCCAAAATAACCCAAGCCTACAAAAAAAAGCTCTAACCATAAAAAGCCAGAAAAGCCCCAACCCTAAAAACTTGAAAAAGCCGTAACCCTAAAAATGCAAAAGAGACCCAACCTTATAAACACTATAAAGACCAACCAAAAACCAAAAACAAACAAACAAACAAAAATAAAAAAAAACAACTGAAACCCCAAAAAAACCCTAACCCTAAAACCCAAAAAAGACCCAGCCCTACAAACCTGAAAAATCCTCAACCCTAAAAAAAAAAAAAGGCTAGGCCTAGTGGTAAAATCAACCCGAAATATGCAAAAAAAAAAAAAAAAAAAAAAAAAAAAAAGTAAAAACCTGAAAAAGGCCCTACCCTACAAAGCTGAAAAACCCCCAAATCTAAAAACCTGAAAAAGCCCCTAACCTAAAAAAAAGAAAAAGCCACAACACTACAAACCCGAAAAAGCCCCTTCCCCAAAAAAGTCCAAACCTAAAATCCACGGAAGCCCAACCCTATAAACACGATAAAGCACAACCCTAAAAACATGAAAAAAAAAAACCCTAAAAACCTAAAAAAGCTCTAACCCTAAAAACCCAGTAAAGCTCCAACCCTAAAAAACACAAATAGCCACAATGCTAAGAACCCGAAAAAGCCCCAACCCTAAAATCCAAAATAAGCCCCAACCCTAAACACCAAAAAGGCCCCAACCCTAAAACCGAAAAAGACCCAATCCTACAAACCTGAAAAAGCCACAACCCTTCAAACCCAAACCCAAAAAACCCCCAACCCTAAAAAAAAAAAAGGCCCAATGCTAAAATCATGAAAAAAAAACAACCCGAAATATGCAAAAAAAAAAAAAAAATCCATAACAACCTAAAAAGCCCCTACCCTAAAAAAAACGAAAAAACCTAAACCTAAAAACTCATAAAAGCCCTAGCCCTAAAGACCTGAAAAAATAACCAACACTACAAACCCGAAAAAGCCCCTAGCCTAAAAACCCGAAAAAGCCCCAACATTTAAAACACAAATAAGCCCCTACCCTAAAAAAAAAAAAAAGCCTCAAACCTAAAAACTTGAAAAAGCCCCAGCCCTAAAAACCAGAAAAAGGCCAAACCCTACAAACCCAAAAAAGCACCAACCCTAAAATCCTGAAAGAATGCCAAGCCTAAAAACCCGAAAAAGCCACAACCCTACAAAGCTGAAGAAGCCCCAAACCTACAAACCGAAAAAGTCCCCTAACCTAAAAATTTGAAAAAGTCCTAACCCTAAAATCCAAAAACCCAAAAAAACTAAAAACCCAAAAAAGACCCAACTATACAAACCTGAAAAAGCCCCAACCCTAAAAACCCAAAGTCCCAACCCCACAAACCTAAACAAGCTCCAACCCTAAAAACCTAAAAACACCCCAACCCTAAAAACCTAAAAAAGTCCCAACCCTATAAACATGATAAAGCACCAAACTGAAAAAGCTGGAATAATCCCAAGCCTACAAACCCAAAAATGTTTAGGATTCTTTTAACATTAGTATCATAAAAGACTATTTTTGCAGCACTGTTTTTGAAAGACCTCCATTGAGTCCCTAATTTTGTTCTTGATAATGGGACAGATAGTATTAATGTTTGCAAGAATTTGTGAACAACCAGCCTCCTCTCCATGTCGTATATTAAGATTAAAACTTCTGGTCGTCCCTGTCTCAAAACACAAATATGCTTTGAAAAAATTGCGCTCCCTCCTTAGCTTGAAGAAACTTGTCAGTGCCAGAATCTATTGACTATGGCAATTTACTTCATCATCCAATCCGGGCAGAATTTTTGAAAACCTCTTCCAAGAGTTCACTTCTCCAAACATTATGTCAAAAGCATTCAGCTGTAAAGTAAGCAGATGAGGAACTTTGTTTCCTAAGCCAGAATGACATTTTCAACAATGAATAGGACTGTCACCAACCGTTAACTGGTTGTTAAGTTGTGGCTAAGTATAAAATGTAGAAAATGTTTAAAAATAAAACAAAAATAAAACTTGCCATTGGATAGTGAACTGTCTTCTTCGGGGATTACTTCAGTTATCTGTAAGAGGAAAATAGATGACTGGGGAGGTTGTTTGTTTTTAAGAACGGGTGCAGTCTTGCCAGTAATTTAGCTGGTATTTTTCAAAGTGACCTCTTAGAAACTTTACAGCTCTGTTGAATCAACATGTCTCTAACCCTACAGTTAAATCACATCATGTTAAAAGGTGCAGCAATTTATCTTACTGCCAGTACTTATTAAAATATCTGAGTAACTGGGACTGTGGCTTCATCACAGATACATATATATTTAATATGACTCAATTCTGCTCAGAAAGAAAATCATGGAAAATGTAAAATTTGAATTTAAAAGTTGGATTTCTTGCAGTGTGCAGTGCGTAAGGAGATTTACTAAACTGCCTTTTTTATGGTAAATTTGTTTCATCAGCACATTTCTCTATATTCTTAAGCCTATACTTGTAGGGAAAACACAAACAAACAAAAAGAAAACACAAGTAGAACAATAGCAGGAATTTACATATTCTCCAGGTGTTAAATTGCAAAGTGTCCTCCGAAGGACTAACAGCTGTGAATTCAGTGTGCTTAGGAGAAGGCAGATCTATACCTGAACCAAAAAATATTTCAGTATTATCACCAACTTATGTTACTCTGAACAAGCATGCCTTCATGCTTCACTTCAAAGTGATCTCTTAGAAACTTTACAGCTCTGTTGAATCAACATGTCTCTAACCCTACAATTAAATCAAATCATGTTAAAAGATGCAGCAATTTATCTTACTGCAAGTGCTTATTAAAGCATCTGAGCAACTGGGACTGTGGCTTCATCATAGATATATATATGTTTAATACTACACAGTTTGCTCAGAAAGAAAATCACGGAAAATGTAAAATTTGATTTTAGATATTGAATTTGTTGCAGTGTGCAATTTTCATCACATGATTCTATTCATAATTAAACCATGTTATCTACTGAGAGGCCACGATTATGACAAGAACAGAACAGAGTTCAGCATGAAGCCAATCAGGAGCTCAAGTTTGTGTTCTTTTTTTTTTTTTTTTTTTTTTTTTTTTTTGTAAGAAGATGTACCAAGCTGGCTTTTTTATACTAAAAATAGTTTCATTGGCACATTTTTCTATATTCTTAAGCCTATATTAGCAGGGAAAACACAAACAAACAAGCAAACAAAAAACACAAGTGTCACAGAATCACAGAATCATCTAGGTTGGAAGAGACCTGCAAGATCATCTAATCCAACATCTGACTTAACACTAACAAGTCTGCCACTAAACCATATCACTAAGCTCTAAATCTAAATGTCTTATAAGGACCTCCAGGGATGGTGACTCAATCATTTCCCTGGGCAGCCTATTCTAATGCCTAACCACCCTTTCTGTAAAGAAGTTCTTCCTAATATCCAACCTAAACCCCTGCTGGCGCATCTCTGGAGGATTAATAGCTGTGAATTCAGTGTGCTTAGGGGAAGACAGATCTACATCTGAACCAAAAAATATTTCAGTATTATCACCAATGTATGTTACTTTGAATAAGCATGCCCTTGTCTTCCATATACTGATGGAACATTCCACTGAACTTCCTTTCTACCTACTAAATTATTTTCCAAGCTACAGCTATCCAAATTTATTTTTCCTACTTGGTTGGACTGAATTTAATACGGCACCTTGCAACTCTTCCTCTTGTTTGCCACTTAATCATCAGATCAAATTCAAATTATTTGCTTTTAACCTCTTTATTTCAGGTGTTCCTTCCTAGCAGTAATTCAAAAATGGAAAAAAAAATAATCTATCAAGTTGTTTTCTTCTTAATATCCACACAGACTGTTCAGTCATCAAGCATTTAAAGACTGTTTTAAATAATCTCTATATTAATATAAAAGGAATCCTGTAAACATGCCGCAGCTGCTTATCTTTAATATACTTGTTGGGTGCGATGGAGGTGTATTTCATGCTTTCACCTGCACTAAAAGGCTCCCCTTCCTTTACGCAACCCCACACACAACTGGACTCTGCACCTTCTCTCTTTCCAAACAAAGCTAAATGTAGCCCTAACTGGAACACTGAGCCGAACCCTAATTAGGACTCTAGAAAGCATGTACAGCTCCACTTTCTCCCATCAAAGGGATATATAAAGGGCCAAAGGTGTATTCCATAAAATACAATGTCTTGCTAAACAAACAAACAAACAAAACTGGAGGGGGATAGCTGGGGAGCTTCTGTTAATCGAGTACTGTCTGAGCTTTGGGTGGGTGATGGTGAGCATGTGCATTGTGCATCAGCTGCTTTTTCAATTATTTTTTTCCCTCTTTTTAAACTCCCTTTATCTCAGCTCACAAGATCTCTCACTTTTACCTTTTTCCGCTTTCTCTCCAGTCCTGCTGGGGAGTGTAGGGAGTGAGTGAAGACCTGTGCTGCCTGCCAGGTTAAACCGTAACAGAAAGTCATGAAAAACTTTGAAAGTCTGCAGCTTTCAGTAGCAGTCACAGTCACTACCTATGAGGGTTGCCCAACCTATTGGTGAGTAAAGGTCAAAAAAGTGGGCTCATAATTTCATAATACACAATGACATAGAGGCTTTGTTTCCATTAATTTCTGTATAACTGAGCACTTCTGCTTTCTTAGGAGGTCAGTCTAATATAGCATTTTATTTGTTCTGCAGGTTATAGCAGTTTCTTTGTTTTGTACTTATTAACGATGCCTTGGGCCTACACTTGTCAAGAATGCTCCAGATTCCCAGGCTAGGTTCACAGGCCACAAGTTCCCAGACTGGCAGATATATTCTCTGACAGTATTTTAGCAGACATATTCTGTCAGTATTTTACCTCATTATCACCAGTTTACCTTTACGACTGCTCCAACACAAGAGTAGACAAAAAAGTAGACCGAAAGCACCCTCTGAATTTTTAAGAAAAATTGTGCACAATGAGAACCAATCTCTTTGCTTGAATCCACAAGAGGGAGTCTGTGAGCAAGAAATCCTTTAGGAGCTCGGAGTCATAACCAGCCTAAGGCTGTGGCGGGAACCAGGTCAGTGATTGACAGAATTCCACATGAAATCCATCTAGCTGTGAAATGAATGCAGTCACAGCAAATGCCCTATAATTTCACATGGCTGGGACAAATAGGGAACACAGGAATCACTACAGCCTACATTTTACTTTAATGGGAGCATACAAAGCACAGAGATACAACACTTACCTGTGTACTGCTAGTATTAAAAATATCCATGGTTTTGAGTGCTGGAGACACAGAAGTGTCTCCAGTGTCTCATGGTTTTGAGTGCTGGGGGAGAAGTGGATTGGATTTAAAATCTTGGTTTATTCTTCCTGAATGATTGCTTTCACCAGCAGTGCCTTAATCATTCCCTTCTCTATAGTATGTTAAACTCTTGTTTCCTCCAAGAAACTAAGAAAAGCAAACATATCAAACAAAACATCAGCTAACCTCCCCTCTATCCCCTCTATCCCTAAATGCATTGTCCATCACTTATGAACAACATGAAATGTTCAGTAAGTAAGTGCATGTTTGTGCTATCAGAGAGCATCCTGGGTCAAGCACTTCAGATAATTAAGGCTTGGATCTCCATCAGCTTCAGATTTGGACACACATCATTCACCTGTGGTGTCAGTTAGGATGGTTTATGGAGCTCAGCTATGGAAAAAAAAAAAAAAAAAAAAAAGGATTCAGAATGTAGACACTTTCAGAGGGAGAGGGAGACAGGTGGGTGGCAATTGTACTATTAGAAGACTATTAGACTTGGGTCTTGCTTCTGTTCAGGTTTTCCTGTAGGTGCCTTACCCCTTCTGTGGGATCTTTTGCTGACAAAGTTCGTAATTATTCTCTTTCTCTGATATTTCCAATGGTGCTCTGTAGGTGGCAGTACATAACATGTTTCACTGGTACTTCACTTTTACTGTTTCACTTACTTTTGTGTTTCAAAAAGTTTGTGCTTTTATTATCAGAGTCACTGCGTGTCAGTTTTGTTCCAGATTCCTCAGGCTGTCTTCCTTTATAATTGATCATTATAGTTAATAGACATATTAGCATTTCATCATTACAATCTTACACTTGTGTTGATTGTCTAGTTCTCTCAGTTGGCTTATTCCTATTCTTGTTCTTACACTACAGGTACCATTGCTTTGTATACGTTGGGAAGAAAGCAAACAAATCTCTTGTGCTTGTATAAATTCTTTCTCTTTGTGTGGTTTTGATGTTTCACCTTCACAGAAAAACATTGCCAGAATTGTCACTGAATAAGTGACCAAATCATCTTGTTTCATAAAAGGAACAAGACTGCTTACTCAATGATTGGGCAATGCGTATTTGTGTATTAAAAGCTGATACTTTGAAAGAAAGGGAGGGTGGACAAGGAGGGTGATGGAAAATCAGGTTTCCTCTGCTTCTGCAGGTGGCTTAGCATGACTTCTCAGCTCATTGGACTTAATGTTTTTACATTCTTTTTTAGATGCTGATCTAACTTTCAGGACACAGTGACTATTTTGCATTGGAAAACAGGTGTTTATTCATATCTGTCTTTCACAATGTAGTCTTTTTACCTAGAGTAGCAGACTGGAATGTTTCAGAAATCAGCACATTATATAGTTCTCTCACTTAGCGATCTTAAATTGTGGGTTCTTTTGGAGGCACCTTCAGCTTTCACAGGCAGAAGTATTCATCTTGATTCCCAATGTTGTAAGCTTCTAGAGCTAGTTAGACTTACAAACTATAAGTCTTCTCCCAATGGCCTCTTATATAACCTTCCACCCTTTCCCATTCATTGAAAGCTGATGCCATCTTGGCACCTGCAGATCAAATGACGATATCTTCTTTGTTAACAACACTCTGATATTAGTGATTCATTATGATTTGTAAACCTGTCGTTCTCTTATTATAAGTGAGAATTGGACGGTGGGATTTAAAGGACCTGTAAACCTGTAACCGAGACTATCAAGATTAAATATTGTCCCTCTGCAGGAAATCACCTACCTAATTGATATGGCCCTGAAATTGCTGGACAATGAGATGCAACTGCCTTGCAAATACCAAGATTAGAAAGAAGACTGTGCCACTTGGAATTACAGTACTTTCAGCACCCTGCTGTCTGGCAGCAGCTCTTAGCTTAGTGTTATGCACTAACTCCCGAAGCCAGCTTGCTCAGAGACCTTTTCCCAGCCCATGCATATTGTGGAACAGTGATTACTTCAAATCACAAATTCATCATGGCAGGGTTTTTTGTTTGTTTGATTGATTGTTTTGGCATATTGTTATCATGGAGTTTATACAAATGTTTTTCTGTATAAAGTTAGTTGAAAAGTTAGTTGAAGGCCAGTGACAGGAAACTGAGATAGGCTCTGTTTCCTATGTAAAACTCCTATGAACAACTGCAACCCAGGTTGCAGAAAGATAAATGCTTCATTGTACAGTTGAATGGATATTGTACTAAAAACTTTTACATGACTGTCCAGCCTATTAGCTTATAGGTCAGGCATGTGAATCACACTGTAGATGCTATATTTACTTTTGAAGACCATCTGTCACAGCTGTAGGCTCTACATAGCCATTCTCATAGAGGGCAAGCAGCCTCAACATATGCAATCTTCTATAAAAATGCTGAAGGACTTTAATTAAGCCTGTAATACAAAATTTATTTCAAAAGAAAACTTTATCCATACCAGGATTCTACCTGCAATAGTAAGTTATTTTTTTCTATATCTTTTAAAACACAAAACATTTCTATTATGTATTTTACCCAAAATTAAGATTAAAAGCTTTTTATTTGTTTTCCCACAATAGAAACAGAATTAAAAGCTTAGTGTTATATTTTATACTATGTTTTGCCTAAAGGCAATATTTGTACTAAAATTTTATTATGTTTTTGCCAACATAGAGTCATTTTGAATAAAAGAAAGATGTATTTGTTTAGAACATGCAATAATGAATAAAACAATAATAAAAAAAGAACTTATTAAAATAGCTTTATAAGAAACTGCTGATTGGAAAACAAGCTTCCTACTGCTTCAAGACTGGCATGCTGTGAGTTTTGGCTTTTCTATACATAAAAACATTGCTTTTGTAGAGAAGAATAATTTGAAAAATAATGAATGCACATTATAATTACTGTTACTTTTATATGTACTTTTGTATGTTTTCCACAGATATGGGTATGCTTGCTGTACTTGCCCTACCATTGGTTATTCTAGGGATCAGTGGAATTATTTATATTTACCAGTCAGTCATATGGCTACTGTCCCGGTCAGCAGTACAAAACAAGGTGGTGGTGATCACAGATGCCATCTCTCGACTTGGCAATGGTGAGTTGTCTCTTTTCTTCTAGTGTTAGAGAACACAAATGGGCAGAGATCCTCTTCTACATGATTTGATGTGCATTCATTACCTTGAGCTGGATGCAGAAGTTAGGAAATATGGTTATAAATAAAGCCTAAAAATGTACATTTATATTCTCAGCCACTGGAACTGCTGTTGGACTTTTAGGAAATGCAGAGCTTTATGTTTATTTAATTCAATAGAATAAGAGGTTTTATAAACACGCTGAGTGCTATTTTTAGCATGTTGCTACTCTGAGGTCTTACGTCATAGGTTGCCACTGCAGGGTAGCAGCAAATCAGTATAAACAGGTGTCATATCACTCTGTTGCATGTTCCTTTTCAGCCCTTAAAAGCTTCTAGACTTCCTGCACCCTTCCACTTGTATACAGAAGTGCTCAGCCCTCTCTCCCTATTCATATCATTTTACCCCTTTATAACCTATGTTATTCCTCTTCACTTGATATTCCTCAGTACCTCCAACTGGGGGGTAGACATCCCATCTCCAACTGGGATGTCTCACTATATGTGATGGTGGGTTCTCTGAAAGGAAGAAAAGGGTATGTCACAATTTATGTTTATATAAATGGGTTGACTAGGTGAACAGTCACTTACCATCTCTTTCTTCCTGGTCCGTATTTCCTTCTTAAACAGTCCTATGAGATTAAAAGCAGTGGGTCATACATTGCTTATGCACAGTCCTGCTGCAGACATTACTTGAAGCGCAGTAGATGCAAGTACCTCCTAAGTCAAACTTAGCTTGGGGTTACATTTTGGCCTTTTCTAAGTATGCCGGAAAACTTACATTCCCAAGCAGGGAAGAGTTGTTGGAAAGGCATGCTCTTGCATAATTACTCTTAGGCAAGGAGAACAGTGACCTGTGACAGAAATATAAACTCTGCTAATAAGGAGTGGTGTTCATCAGGGCCTGTTGAGACAAGGCACGAGATAAAGTTGGACCTCAACATCCCACCTAGCCTTTCCCCTTTCCTGAAAACTTCTGCTTCAGCTAAAGATAATATTAGCATACATTTTATCCGGTTGGTTATATTTAAGTATTTTTGTTTAGAGAGGCACAATTTAGACTTACGGCCATGGTTCCTTGGCAGTGTAATATATGAACTGTTTCCAATTGTCTGCTAGTTTTATCATGAACTGGCAGCCTCACTTTCAGAGATCAAAAGGAAACCATAGGTATTTGGGGGGGGGGGGGGGGGTGTCTTTTTTTTTTCTTTCATTTAGTAACAGTTAAATCTACCAAAGCAGATACAATTAATATTAGCAGAAAAAGGATGCAGAAACTTCCTGGTCACACACAAAAAAAATGGCTGAATATGAGCCAGCAGCATGGTCAGGTGGCCAAGAAGGCCAACAGCATCCTGGCTTGTATAAGAAACAATGAGGCTCAAGGGCGACCTTATCACACTCTACTGGTACCTTAAAGGAGGCGGTAGCAAGGTGGGGGTTGGTCTATTCTCTCACGTGACTGGTGACAGGACGAGAGGGAATGGGCTAAAGTTGTGCTAGGGGAGGTTTAGGTTGGATATTACAAAGAACTTTAATGAAAGGGTTGTTAGGCATTGGAATGGTCTGCCCAGGGAAAAGGTTTCCTGGAGAAGCTGTGAATGGTCCACCATCCCTGGAGGCCTTTAAAAGATGTTTAGATATAGAGTTTAGTGATATGGTTTAGTGGAGGACTTGTTAGTATTAGGTCAGAGGTTGGACTAGGTGTTCTTGGAGGTCTCTTCCAAACTAGATGATTCTGTGATTCTCTGAAATCTGCAACAGAAATTATATATGTGGATATTTTAATTAAATTACTAGGTTATAAAGAAGATAAGGGGCTCAAATTCAGTTTAACACTGCTTACTAACCTTCTAAAAGGTAGGAAATGAATGGTGTTCTCACCTGTTTCTACTCAGAGTGAATGAATTTGCTTTAAACTGTGGTATTCCACATCTTTGAATAAAATTTGGCTAATACTGAAATCAGCAGGTTCTGCTTCTTTTTTGCAGAAAGGTACAACTATTGTGAAGGGAAGAAGTTGTGTTTTGTAATAAATAACTGAAAACTGATTTATTTTACTAGATATCTTTCTCAAATGAGAACCCACTTATGATGTCTTTCATCTCTTCTACTTCATTTATGCCTAAATACCGTTGAACATTTACAGTTCTAACAGTCTATAAAAATAGTCTGTTATGCTTTGCTGTGGTTCAACTTGGCACTCATCTAAACACCACACAGCCATTCACTCACTCCTTTCCCCCAGTGGGATGGGGGAGAGAATCAAAAAAGGTAAAAATGCAAGATAAGGGCAGTTTAAAGGGAAAAGAAAAAAAAAAACAAGGAAAAAACAAGGAAAAAAACCAAAGAATTAAAAACTCAAGTGGTGCACAATGCAATTGGTCACCGCCACCCAACCAAATCCCAGACATTCCCCAATTAATGGCAGTCCCCCCAGCCAACCACCTCCAGGTTTATTGTTCAGCATGATGTCATGTTGCATGAGATACCCCTTTGGCCAGCTTGGATCCTGGCTGTGTCCCCTCTCAGCTTCTCATGCACTTTCAGTCTACTCGCTAGCAAAGCTGCAGGAGAAACAGAAGAGTCCTTGATTTGATGTTCAGCAACAACTAAAACATTAGTGTGTTCTAAATGTTATTTTCAACCTAACCCAAACCATAGCACCATACCAGCTGCGAGGAAGAAAATTAACCCTATCCCAGCCAAAACTTAGATGTGCTTATGTACTAAGATTATATGTACAGATACATAGGATGCAGTTCATAAATAGTGTCGGTTTATTTTTAAAGAGGTTTGTGTATGTACTGAGAATCAATTGGATGTGAGAAGACACATGCCTAGGAGGCTCAACAGGAATAATACTGAACAAAATGCAGCATGCCCAGCTAATACTACTGAATGTGCCTGGACTTCTTGAAAAAGAAAAAGAGATGGAAACTGTGTTACTTAAGGTCCCTCCCTGGATAGAAATGTCCCTGTGCATGGGGGTATGCCTGGGTAGGTAACTGTTAGAGTGGCTGTGCCTGACTTTAAGGGACAAACTTGAAAACTGAGTCTTCAGGAGGAAATGGATGTGCCATGAGGATAATTCTTCACTTGACTATTATCTTTATGATAGTTGAGGAGGAGAAAGGGATTGAAATTCCCCAGACTAGCTCTGATTTTATCTGTGAGCAAGACTGGTGGGTTACATCTGAAACAACCCTGTGTGCTGTATATAAAGGGAGCCAGGAAAAAACTTGATGAAATCACTTGATGTTGAACTTGGCTTTTCAATGTGCAGCAGGGTCTGTTCTCTTTCTAGGCCAGTGGGTTTGCTTCTGTGATTCCTTGATCACAGAATGTCCTGGGTTGAAAAGGACCTTAAAAATCATGTAGTTGCAACACCCCTGCTCTGGGCAGGGTTGCCAACCATTAGAGCAGGCTGCCCAGAGCTGCATCCAGCCTGTCCTTGAAAGCCTCCAGGGATGGGGCATCCACAACATCTCTGGGCAACCTGTTCCAGTGCCTCACTACCCTCTAAGTGAAAATTTTTCTCCTAATTTCTAACCTAAATCTCCCCTGCCTTAGTTTAAAACCATTCCCCCTTGTCCTATCACTATCAACACATGTAAACAGACATTCCCCCTCCTGTTTATATGCTTCCTTCAAGTACTGGAGGGCTGCAGTGAGGTCTCCCCAGAGCCTTCTCTTCTCCTGATGTCAGTGTTTCTCACCCATGGCTTATTTGGAAACTGTGGCAGAAGACCTGTGGGAAGAGAAATATTTATTTGTAACATACTGTAGCATTTTTGAGAATAAGCCATTGAGAAGGCTATAAGAATCATAGAATCTTAGACTGGTTTAGACTGGAAGGGACCTTAAAGATCATCTAATTCCAACCCGCCCCTGCCATGGGCAGGGACACCTTCCACTATACCAGGTTACTACCTTCCACTATACCAGGTTACTCAAAGTCCCATCCAAACTGCCCTTTAATATTTTGGGGATGGACCATTCACAGCTGCTCCAGGAGACCCTCTTCTTTCTCTTTCTCTCAATATTTTTAATTTTTTTAAAATTTTAGTGCTTATTTTAAGATAATGTTAACATGAATTTTCTCTTGTTGGCTATATTTCAGTACTTTTGTTTACAGAAGCACAATTTAGAGTGCTCCAGCTGAGTTTGGGCATGTTGAAGAATCATAGCACACTTAAAAGTTTCACAGAATCAGATAACAGTTTAGGTTGGCAGGGACACCTGGAGGTCACCTATGCCAACTGAACTGCTCAAGCATGGATACTGATAGCATCTTGCCCAGGATAAACATTAAACATTCTTTCCCATGCTGCATGCTAAAACATTCTGGGGATAGGCCATTTACAGCTTTCCAGGAAACCTGCTCTTCTGGTCTGTAGTTCCTCAGGTCCTCCTTTCTGCTCTTTTTAGAAATTGGAGTGATGTTTCCCTTGTTCCAGTCACCAGGGATTTCATCTGACTGCCATGACTGATTTGAAAAATATGATGGAGAGTGGCTTGTCAACTACAACAGCCAGTTCCCTCAGGATGCTGGGATGCATGTCCTTAGGCCCAATAGGCTTATACCTGTTCACTTTCTCTTTGCTTACAGTGGGAGGGGATTTTGCTCCCCCAGCCCCTGCCTAGAGGTACAGGGATGTGAGAGTCGTGGGAAGCCTGACTGGCAGTGAACACTGAGGAAAAGTTGCTGAGTACCTCAGCCTTCTCTATGTCTATCGTTACCAGTTCTTCCTTCTCATTTATCAGAGGGGTTATACTATCCTTGTCCTTTCTTTTCTGACCTACATATAGATTCTCTCTTTTTCTTTGCATCTCTTGCCGAGCTCAGATCCATCCGTCCCTTGGTTTTCCTGGTCCCATCCTTGGACATGCAGACAGCATCCCTTGTACTCTTCCCAGGCAACATGTCCCTGCTTCTACTGCCAGCTTATTACCTTCTTACACTTTAATTTGACTAGCAGATCCTTGCTCAGCCATGCCTTCCTGCCTTTCCTGCCTGATGGGTTACACACAGGGATGGAGAGCTACTGTTCTCTCAGACAAATGTCCTTAAAGAGCTGACAGCTCCAGTCAGTTCCTCTGTTCCAACAGTGTCTCATCCAGTAGTTCTTTAGACAGCTGAAAATTCACTCTTTGGAAGTTCAGGGTCCTGACTTTGCTCTTTTCCAGGTACATATTCCTTGAGATCACCAACTCAATCATGACCTTTTTGCTTCAGTCTTCACCAATAGGAGCTCCAGCCACATAGCCCAAGGTCCAGAAGGCAAAGTCAGGGACTAGAAGAATGCTGAACTGCCCACTATAGAAGATCAGGTTTGAGACCAGCTAAGGAACCTAAAGGTGCACAAGTCCATGGGACCTGATGAGATGCATCCATGGGTCCTGAGGGAACTGGTGGATCTAGCTGCTAAACTACAATCCATCAAATTCGAGAAGTCGTGTCAGTCCAGTGGAGTTGCCACTGACTGGAATAGGGGAAACATAACCCATGTTTTTTAAAAGTGTAAAAAGGAAGACCTGGGGAATTACAGGCTGGTCAGTCTCACCTGTATGCCCAGCAAGATCATGGAGCACCACTCAACCTGGGTGTGGTCACTGCAGCCCAGACTGACTCCAGTCTTAACCTCTTTAATGAGTTCATCTGCATTGGTGGGCACCAAGCCCAGTAACGTTGCTCCTCTGATTGCATTGTCTGATACCTTGACCAGGAAGTTACCCTTGAATCCAAGAGTCTCCTCGATTGCTTACAGCCTGCTATGTAGCTTTCCCAGCAGGCATCCAGGAGGTTGAAATCCCCCATCACGATAAGAGCTTGTGACCAGGACACTTCTTGTAGCTAAAGCAAGATGGCCTCATCAACAGGCTCCTCTTGATCAGGTGGCCTGTAGTAGACCCCAACCACAAGATGTTTGGCCCTTATTTTTAACCCACATGCTCTCAACCTGTCCATAGCTGCTTGTCAGAGGCATCTCTTTGCAATCAATCCATTCCCTAACATAGAGGGCAACACCCCATCCCTCCTTCCATGCCTGTCTCTTCTGGAACACTCAACTGGTTCGTTCCAGTTGTGTGATTTGTCCCACCATGTTTCCTTGATAGCACTTAGGTCATAGTTTTCAAATTACACCATGGTTTCCAACCCTTCTTGTAACACTCAATTGGTTTGTTCCAGTTGTGCGATTTGTCCCACCATGTTTCCTTGATAGCACTTAGGTCACAGTTTTCAAATTACACCATGGTTTCCAACCCTTCTTCTCTCTTTCCTGTGCTGCATGCATTGGTGTAGAGGCACTTTAGATGGGCTATTGGTTATACAATCTTTTCAGAGGAACGCTTCCTAATTGCTTTGGGACAGCTCCCTACAAGACATTATAGTAACAAGATAGCTCACTACAAGATAGTATCCCTACAAGATGCCTATGAGATATCAGTGGTCAATGCTTTTTCTCTCATGAAACTGACAGGGCAGTAAGGAATATAATTCTTCCTCCACCACCTAGAGAAGAAAACAGATGAGACAAAAACTGTCAGAATGTTTCAGCATGGTATTTCATAATCTGGATTGAGTTAATCACATAGCTCCATGAAGACCTAAAGTAATGACTTGGCTGCAGTGTTGTAGCCAGTGCTAAGGTGGCAGAAATGTTATTACTGACTGCCTGTTCTTCTGTATCCTCACTTTAAGAAAAGTACAAATATAGCTCACTTAAACAGTGGTGAATCCCTAATCCAGAATATCTGACAGTATGGAGAAAAAATAGTTCCAGTCCAGTATACCCAGAAACATCTCAGTGTTGTTCTTAGGAAGGCTTGAGGGAATCTGTCTTAACCAGAGGTAGCTCAAGATGGTCTCCATAACCTCCACTGGCTCCTGGGAAATTCATGGGATGGATCATATATGAAAGGAAGGGTCTGTGTAAAAAAGGTCTATGTCAAACTCCTGTTTCATCTTATTTGTGGGACAGTGGCTGGTGAGTTTCTCTGCATAATCTCAAAGTTGTAGATATATTTCATGTAGCTGTGAGTTTCATAAAGATAGCATACAGAACTAGCTTTGCTATATTCTAGGATTGGTTGGTGTCTTCTTGACATTGCTGTAGGCAACATGAAGTTTTACAAAAGAATTTGTATTCTAAAAAAGTGTTTTTTTTTAATGTATTTTTCTTTAGAGTAAGTGTGTTTCTAGATGCAGAGAGTTAAAGAAGAAAGACAATTAAAACATTTTTTTTTTCTAACTTAAACCCTTCATCCACTAACTGTCATACTGTTCTTTTGATTACATGCCATGATTAAAAAATACTGATGTGTCATATCATTAACTGTGATATATTTAATATAGTAAAAATATTCCTTAAATTTAATTTGTTAATCATATACATTGATGCCATTTGGTGCTTCCTTTTTTTCCTCATATATATTTTTATTCTCTCAAAATTCATGAATTTTAAAGAAATGATTCAACATCATTAGCAAAAACAGGATCCCATTTCAACTAAAATGAGCATTAACAAATTGTTATTATTGTTATTATTTTTTCTGAATGTATTTCTCCCCTAGAATGTTCTCGGGTGTTTCACACAGGAGGAGCAAGGCTTGTTTTGTGTGGCAGGACATGGGAGAAGTTGGAAGCCTTGTATGATGCTTTAATTAGTGTGGCAGACCCCAGCATGGTAAGTGTTTCCTCACTGTGCTTTGAAAATTGAGAAGTTGAAGTAAACACCTTCTTCATGTAGAAAATGTGCTTTTAAATATACTAAAATGAGATACACATGAAGCTTGAATCACTATTAACAAAGTTTTTGGTCATCCGCATATTACACACAACAGATTCCAGAGAGTGAAAGAGAACAAAACACCTCTGAAGATCTTCAGAGCATGATGCCAAAAACAAGTCAGAAATCCTGCTCTCTCAAATCAAGATAATTACTAATGACTGGCCCTGCATTTTGAACAAAGACCTGCCCCAAACCAGACAACTAGAAATGCTAGATGGAGGGATTTGCCTTATTCAAATGTTAGAGATCCAAAATTCTTCATTTAATTGCACAAACCATCACCAGTTTTACACATAAGAAGAGTGCTCAAGAAAGGGGAAAAGGTCTAAAGATTGAGTGTAATCTCCACTATGGAAGAATTCGCAGCCAGCAAGCTGTGGGAGCACACTAAGAGTTCCTTTTTCTCATTACTACTGGGTACCATGTAAGGCGACATGCAAGACCTGTAAAGTCTGCCCATGCTGCCAAGGACAGTTCTTTGGAAGGTGTTTATTGATGTTCATAGAAAAGCTTTCCTTCCATGATCAACAGATGCCTAACTCATTCCCAGACATAGGTGTTCCTGAAGACATCAAACATTCAATAGCCCCTAGTCACCAGACCAAGAGATACTTGCATTTTGCCCTTTTTCTGCAGTGAGTTTCACTTGTTTGCTACATAAAAGTCATCTTTGGAAGCAATCATACAAGTGTATCAGTTTGGATATCGTATAGTTAAACAAACCATTCCTACTTTCTACATTCCCCCTGTAAATTCAGTCCCTTCATGTACATGTAAATCATCTTCCAAAGCACTATATCCTAGATTGATTCTGTGGTCAGCAAATTTCTCCAGAGGGCTGCTTATGAAAAGACCGTCATTTGAAGTGCTAGGAGTCATCCTAGTGTATATCCATATGTCTTCACTGATTACAAAACAGAGAGACAAAACACAGTGGGATAGAATCAATCCAACATATCCTTCCCATGATGTTCAACTTATGTACCTACATCTGAATATCAGAGTACATGAACACCTACTACTGAGCTACACTCTTTCTAGAATGGGTTAATAAGAAAAAAATCAAGGATTTTAAGAGAGTGGTGAAAGCACTTTCTTCAGATATAGTGGTAAATTATTAAGAATTTATTTTTTAAGTAAATATAAATACATTTTTATATAACAGGAATCCTTGAAATATTTTTTTTTCTTTGTTAGACTTATACACCAAAGCTCATTCTTCTGGATATCTCAGACATAGACTGCATTCAAGACGTAGCTAGGGAAATCCTGGATTGCTATGGCTGTGTGGATGTATTGATCAACAATGCAAGTATGAAGGTAAAAGGAGCAGTGCAGAGCATTTCATTGGAACTTGATAAAAAGATAATGGATGTCAACTATTTTGGACCTATAACTTTAACCAAAGGTATTTTATTTTTTTTTTTACCATTTTCCTGTTACTACTCAAAGCTTGCAATCCAAGTCACTGGCTTCGCTACAATCCAGAACAAATCTGTGAAAATCAGTGGACTGAAATTGAGGTGATGAAATCAAAATCAGACTGCCTGCCATTAAGCCCTTAAAATATTAACGTGCCATCATGGCACTCTGAAGAGCTATGAAGCTTTGTTCATTATGTCTTTGTATGTCTTTGTCCATTTCCTTTTTTTTTTTTTTTTCTTTTTTCTTTTTTTTTTCTTTTTCCTTATCCTTTACTCCTATCCTTTGTAGTCCCAAGACCTTCAAAACATCATTCCAAAAATCTTGTTCAGTGTATTACTGAGATCTCAGCACCTGGGAAAACACTAAAGAAAAAATTGGCCTCCTGCGCTGTTTGTTTCCCTAGGCATTCCATTGCATTCCATCCCATTCTATTCCATTCTGTTCCACTCCATATTCCATTCTTGTTTCCTTAGCTATTCTGGTTTTGAATCAGGTGTAGAATAAGTTCAATAGAAAAATGTGCATCAGCTCTTCAGTACCTGTCTTCACCTTCTCGTGAACTGCATCTGGCTTCTCTAACTCATGATGTGGCAACATATTTTCCTTTCCTCTCTTTTCACATACAAACATACCCAGTACATTAACTATTTTAACAAAACTCATTCATTCACTCTGTTATTTCAGGTGGACTTTCTAATAACAATTTTAGACAGTTCATAACCACTGTCTGCTTAGTAGGATACTAGCTTTCAATCTTTCCAAGAGTATTTTTTTTTTTTTCCAGCCTGTATGCTATTTCTTCTTCAATTTTTGTTTTGATTTGATTTTAATTTTGCTAAATCCAGAACAATTGAAAAAAAAAAAAATATTTTCAGTCCTTTAAAGCTCTTCCTTATGAAATAAAAGATCTCTGAGATTCTGTCTACAGCCATTTTTTAATCTCATATAATGAAATGTGTTGAAGCCTTAACTCAAGAATTTAAACCAAGATGGAATCCTGTTGACAGCAGTAAGTTGTAATGGCCCTGAGAAACCTCTCTTGAGGCCCTCCTCTCACCCTCTACCTATAAGCCTAGAATACTCATTTCAGCTGAGGCCTGGGCCTTCAATGCCTACTTGGGATTTGTTGTACATACATATACCTGTCTGTGGTCTGCCTTCTGGATGAATCTTAGACCCAGCTCATGGCTTGTCTTGCCTGGGACTGCCAATGGACTGTGTTATGAGCACCCAGCTCTGTCCACCACAGTCCTGTGGGACTGTTTTCTGTCAATGACAGTCTACCCTGGGGTTCGTTTTGGCTCCTATATAGGACAGCTGGCCCTCACTGCTCCCTAATAAGATCAGCCAAAAGTTATTTAAAGCATTTTTGCATTTTTTTGAGTTGTTTATCATTCCAGAGAAGTCTGATTTTTCTTCGGAATTCTAAAATTTCACAAGGTTTCAAACTCTTTGCCCTTTTTCCTTGTCTTAGTACCACAGCATTTACAGTAACTCAGTAGCTTCAGTTCTACGATATTAAAACAAAATTATTCTAGATCACTTTCACAGTAAATATTTTTTTCCTTATACCTACTCTGAACCTGCTGTGGTATAGCTTTGTGCCATTCCTGCATGTCCTGTCGTCAGTTATCAAGGAGGAGACCAGCACCTCCATCTCCACTTGTTCTCCTCAGGTACTTGTAAAGAGGTCAGCTCTTGGACTTTTCTACAGACCAAACAAAACAAGTGTCCTCTGCCTCTCCTTATAAGACGTCTTCCAGTCTTTTTATCAGGTTTGCTGCCCTCTTTCTGGATGCTTTCAAGGACTATCTTCAATTTCCAGCTACCAGAGTTTGTGATATTTTTGATTGCAGTATGGAGAAAACCTTCATTCAAACCTACCTGCAAAACTTCATCACTCACTGAGGCAATCAGCTCTGGTGCAGGTCTGTTCCACAGCAGAGCAAGGGACAGAAGTCTGCAGTGTGTTTCCTGAGCCAGGAAAACCACAGGGGAGCACAGATGCAGGCAGCTCTTGCAAGAGTGGCTGATGAGCTGTGGGAGGGGGCCAGGAGTAATAGCAGCCACCCCTGCTCCCACAAAAGGCAGCCCTAGTAATTGCCAGTGACCAGGATCACTGAGAAAAAGACAGGCAAACCAGGCGTGTTGTGTCAACAAGGGTGTGGCACAGTAGTTTTTATGGCAATTTCCACATGAAAGCATGCGAGACAGGTGCTGTCACTCTGCCACTTTCAATATTGCCACTTTTTATATTTATAACCTCTTTGCCAGCAGGTTACAACCTTACTGGCAAAGAGCTTCAGTCATAGTATCCAACTAGCAGAAAGCTATGTCCTCTGTGGCCTCTCTAGCCACAGTAACCAACACAGCTATCCAGACAAAGCTCCCAAGGCAATATGCACAATCATCCAGGCCTCAGGCTGCAGGGTGTGTCCAAGTTTTCTGTCAGTATCTGACAACAGCAGTGAATACCTGCAGGAGGTGTGCCCAGATAGAAGAACTGCTCAGTGTGGTGATAGAGCTTTGTGAGGAGGTAAGCAGGCAGAGGAATACCAGGGAGTCAGAGAAGGAGATGACTGTTGGAATCATACACTACCATCCCTGAGACACATTTGTCAGCCAGCCACAACACAAGAAATGAAGGATCCCCTTCCCTCTCACCAACAGGCAGGACAGGATCTTTGGTAACAGAGGAAAACTGCCACCAAAACTTCATCCCTGGATATTGGGAGAGCAGATTTAATGCTGCTCAGGGAACTAGTTGGTGAGGATCATTGGGACACAGCTTTTGAAGGTGTTGAGGCCCATCAGTGCTGATTGCTTTTGAATTGCAACCTCTTAAGAGCACAGGAACATGCAATTCCAAAATGTTCTTAAGTCAAGCAGATAGGGCAGAAGGCCAGTTTGGCTTAGCAGGGATCTTCTTCTAGAGCTTAGGTGGTAAAAAGAAGTGTATGGCTATGATTATGGAAGTGAGCTTGAGCAACATGAGAGGACTACAGAGAAGCTGTTCACCTTGGGGAGAAAATTCATGTAGCCAAAGCTCAATTAGAGTTGAAGCTGGACATTACTGTGGGGGACTATAAAAAGGGCTTTATTAAATATGTTAATATCAAAAGGAGGACCAGGGATAACATTGATCTGCTACAAACATATTTTCCTTTTATGACAAGGTTTCTCAACTAGTTGAACAAGAGAAGCTACTTGACATAAGCTTTTGGGATTTCAGCAAGGCTTTCAGTACTGTTTCTCACAGTATCCTTCTGGACAAAATGTCCAGCATATGGCTAGACAAATACATAATATGATGAGTGAAAAATTGACTGATGGGTCAGGCTCAAAGGGTTAGAGTAAATAGGGTTACATCAGGCTGGTAGCCAATCACTAGTGAGTTTCCCCAGGGCTCCATTTTGGGCTCAGTTCTCTTTAAAGTTTTCATAAATTCATTTCATAAATTCATAAAATGTAGGACTCAAAAGTATACTAAGTTTGCTGATTATATTAAATGAGGAGGAGTCACTGACTCACTTGAAGGCAGAGGGGCCTTGCCAAGAATTCTTGACAAGTTAGAGGTCTGGACAATAACCAACTACATGAAGATCAACAAGAGCAAGTGTCAGATTCTGCACCTGGAACAGGGTAACCCTGGATATATGTACAGATTAGGGGAAAAGAAGATGGAGAACAGCCCTCTGGAAAGGGATCTGGGAGTTCTGGTCAACAGCAAATTAAATTTGAGTCAATCGTGTGCCCTGACAGCCAAAAAGGCCAATCATATTCATCATGCATCATACCCAGCATTGCTAGCTGGTCAAGGGAAGTGATTGTCCTGTTCTACTCTGCACTGGTGAGATGTTACCTCACTGGTTGCATACAGTTTTGGGCACCACAATATAAGGACATAAAACTATTAGAGAGCATCCAAAAAGGGACTACAAAATGGTGAAGGGTCTAGAGGGGAAGAGGTATGAGGAGCAGCTGAAGTCACTTGGTTCATTCATCCTGGAAAAGAGGAAACTTATGGGAGATCTGACTGCAGCCCACAGCTTCCTCACAAGGGGGAGTGGAGGGAAGGCACTGATCTAATCTCTCTTGTGACCAGTGATAGGACCCAAGGGAACAGCATGAAACTGCATCAGGGGATGTTCAGGCTGGGTATTAGGAAAAAAGTTCTTCACTGAGAGGGTGGTCAGACACTGAAACATGCTCCCCAAGGAAGTGGTCACAGCACCAAGCATGCCAGAGTTTAAGAAGCATTTGGACAACGCACTCAGATATTTGATTTTTTTTTGTTTGATTTTTGGGTGACCCTCCATGTAGTCAGAAGTTGGATACTTGTGAGCCATTCCAACTCAGGATGTTCTATGATTCTATAATTTGTTAAAATGTTGCTAAATTTATTGCAGTTGTCACATTTTTTTTTTTTTTCTTTCACTAAATATATTGAGCTTTTTTACTTTCTTGCCTATTTCTTTCTTTTTTCAGCCATTCTTCCCAACATGATCTCAAGGAGAACTGGCCAAATTGTTCTAATTAATAGTATCCAAGGAAAAATAGGAATCCCATTTCGTGCAGCTTGTAAGTTATACATTCATATAACATAAAAGTATACATTTATAAAATATTCATTCTAACATATAAATTGTGAATATTCCATTAATATTTAGTTATTAAAAGTGATAATTTGCAGCCTTATTCAGTAAGTGATTAATACTGTATTTGACTGAAAAATTTTCAAAGAAGTGGAACTCAAGAAGAAACACTTAAAGTACTGCAAAGCTTAATTTCTGCCTAAGGTGCCTGAGGATAGGAAGTTATCAAATGTGACAGCAAGGTTTTTTAAGTTCTTGGAAGGGATTCAGGGGACAATGAACCTGTAGTTCTAATATCTTGTGGTGGCTTCACACTGAGAGGTGGCTAAGTTCCACCACACCACTCTCTCACTGCCCTCCTGAAAAGAATAGGGGAAGAAAATATGATGAAAAAAGGCTCATGGATTGAAATGAGAAACAGTTCAATTAAAGGAGAAGGAAGAGAAAAAATCAAAGGAAAGGAAAAAAGAAAAAAGCAAAGGCCGCATGGAAGGAAAAAGAGAAAACAATTATTTTCTAATTCCTATCAGCAAGTGATGTTCAGCCACATTTTATGAATCAGGGCCTCAATTTATATAGTGGTTGCTCGGAAAACCAACACTTTCATAATGAGAGTCTCTCCCTTCTTCTTCTCCTTCCTTAGCTTTTATTCTGAGCATGATGCCATACAGTGTGGAATAACCTTTTGACCAGTTTAGGTCAGCTGTCCTGGCAATGTCCCTTCCCCACTTCTTGTCCACCCTCAGCCTACTGGCCTTTAGGTGTGAGGGTGGGGGTTGGAGACCCAGTCTTTATGCTGTGCCAGCACTGCTCAGCAGTAGCCAAAACATTGGTGCTGTATCAATACCTTGTAGCTGCAAGTGCAAAGCACAGCACTACATGGTCTGCTGTGGGGAGTTAACTCCATCCCAGCCAAACCTAGAACATATCTGCACTGGGTATTTTAGTAGAAACCAGTAAAGGAGAAAGTAACTGGATAAATATAACATAATGGTAGAGATTAACTACTGCTTTGTATAGAGAGCTCATCACTAATGCACTTAATGGAGGTCTCTACAGAAGATTAAAAGGAGATGTATTTATTGTATTCTGCTTGACTTGCCATAAAATTTTCAGGAATGTGATTCACTCAAAGGTCCTAACAAAACTAAGCTGTCTTGAATTATGATGAAAGGTCTTATTCATAAAATACAAAGATAGACAGAAAATATAAGATAGATGTAAGTAGACAGTTTTCACTGAGACATAAGGTCACAGTAGGTGATAGACTGAAAGTCCCACAAGACCTTGGGATTGTGACACATACTAGGATTCATGAAAGCAAAATACAGTGACACAGGAGTAAGAAAAAGAATAGAGAAAAAAGAAATCCTGTCATAATGCCTTTGTATAAATTTATACAGTGCCCACATATTGAACATTGTGGGCAATTCTGGTGCCCCCATCTCAAAGGAATTATGATCACAGAGTGTACCCTCAGAAAGTCTGTCAATGACAACACACTGTGTGGTGCTGGAGGATGCCATCTGGAAGGATCAAATGCAGGCTGGCTAGGGAATTAATTGAAAGAAGCACATGATAAAAAGGACGTAGGGGTGCTGGTGAATGCGAAGCTCAGAATGAGCTGGAAATGGGCAATTGCAGCCCAGAAAGTCAACTGTGCCCTGGGCTGCATCAAAAGAATTGTGGCCAGCAGGTCGAGGGAGGTAATTCTCCTCTTCTTCTCTGCTCTCGTAGGACTCCACCTGGAGTACTGTGTTCAGCTCTAGGATCCACAGCACAAGGACACAGATGTGTCAGCAGCCTTCCAGTGTTTGAAAGGGACCTACAGGAAAGATGGGTAGAGAGTCATTATCAGCGAGTGTAGTGATAGCGCAAAGAGATACTGGTTTTGAACTAAAAGAAGGTAGAACTCAAATTATTCTATTATTCTATGATTCCTGATGTCAGTGTGGTGGTTTTACTTGGCTGGGCAGCTGACCTCCACCACAACTGCTCTTTCTCTCCTGCTCCTCAAAGGGAAAGGAGGAGAAAATATGAAGAAAAGAGCTCAAGGGCTGAGAAAAGGAAAGGGAGATTACTCAACAATTATCGTCACAGGGAAAACAGACTCAGCACTGGGAGATTAATGTGATACCTATTACTAACAAGCTAGAGCAGTGAGAAACTGAAAAAAAAAAGAAAAAAAAGAAAAAAAAAAACTTAAAACCACCTTCCCCCATCCACCCTCTTTTACATCCTCATGCTGAGCAATGCAGGGGAAGAGGGAATGGGGGCTGTGGTCAGTCCATGACTTTTCATCTCCACAGCTCCTTCACAGTCACTCTCTTCCCCTGCTTCAGCATGTGTTGCCTCCCATGGGATGCCATCCTTCCCAAACTGATCCTGCCTGGGCTTCCCACAGGCAGCAGCTCTTCAAGAACTGCTTCAACATGGGTCAACCACAAGCGGCAGCTCCCCCCAGCTCCCCTGCTCCTGCATGGTCTCCTCTCCATGGGCTGCAGCTTCCACCCAGGGCCTGCTCCTGCAGGGGCTCTCCTTCAGGCCAGATCCACCTGCTCCACTATGGGCTCCTCCAAGGTCTACAGCATGGAAATCTTCTCCACCGTGGTACACCACGGGCTGCAGGGCAACAGCCTCCTGCACCATGATCCTCTCCACAGCCTTCAGGGGAACTTCTATTCTGGTGCCTGGAGCACCTCCTCCCCCTCCTTCTTCATGAAGCTTGGTGTCTGCAAGGCTGTTTCTCACTCCTCACTCTCTCAGCTGCAGTTGTGCAGCACTTTTATTATTTTCTTAAATTTTCTCACAGCAGTGCAAACAAAATTGCTTGGAGCCAATTGCTACGTCCCTTTAGAGCCAGCTAAAACTGGCTCTTATTTAACTCTTCTCACAGAGGCCACTCCTACAGCAACCCCTATCTGCTCCCCCCCCCTACCTCCCCCCACCACAGCACAAAGTCCTGGAGGGAAGAGGAGCCCCAAAAAATTTTGTAGGTGACATGGACAGTGGGATCAAGTGCACCCTCAGCAAGTTTGCTAATGACACTGAATTGTGTGGTGCGGCTGACATGCTGGAGGGAAGGGATTCCATCCAGAGTGACCTTGACGGGCTTGCGATGCGGGCCCATGCAAACTTCAGGAAGTTCAACAAGGCCAAGTCCAAGGGTCCTGCACCTGGGTCGACGCAATCCCAGCACAAATGCAGGCTGGGTGGAGAATGGATTGAAAGCAGCCCTGAGGAGAAGGACCTGCAGCATCCTATGATGTGGAGATTCATCTGTCAGTCTACCAAAGGCAGTTTCAAACTGTAGAGATGATAGAGGTTTTATTCTTGAACCAAGAACTTAATGAGAACCAGACACATACTCTTTCATATGCATAGGGAGACTCATACATATACTGGACATATTTGTCCTATACAAGTCATTTGCTTTTGTTGGTTTTCAAAATGTCATATAAAAATTTCACTGGCTGAAATCATTCACCGCTCTTCTGTCTTTTGACTAATCATTCCCTGGTCAGTTTTCTAAACCTCGATGCTTTATGGAACACTATCATATCAATACATCAAAATACACTTGTATTTCTTTTCTTTCTTTTAGATGCTGCTTCTAAACATGCTGCTGTAGGTTTTTTTGATTGTCTTAGAGCTGAAATGGAAGAATTTGATATTTCCGTCAGCACTGTGAATCCAACATTCATCTATTCATACCATCATCAACCAGCATCTGTCAATTGGGAAGCATCAATTTGGAAATGTAAGGAACAGATTTTGAAAGAGGCCCATATAGCAGTATCAAGGGAGAACACATAGCAGGAAGAAGGGAGAACAAGGAAAACAACGGAAATAACAGAAATGATATATAGGTTAGAGGAGCAAAAGAAAAGAGAGATTGGAGAAGATGAGCATGGTGAAAAAAAGGAGGAACATGTAAAGGGACAACATCATGTGAGAAAAGAAATACAGCAGTGCATACAGGTAGAGGTGGGAACAATCCCAAGGAAGACTTCAATTGTACTCAAGTTGCTCATTCCCTTAGGGAAGATCTTAGAGTGTATGGTCAGGAAATATGAAAGAGGGGAAGAGAAGTGGTAAGAAACTGAAAGTGTGTAGGAACTTAACTAACTTAACTGATGCACCAACTGTATATCCTTTCACCACCATTGCCTCAGGTGTGCCTGCCTGTCTGTATTTCTCATTCCTCTTTGTTTGATTTTACAGTCTTTTTCAGAAAGGTGGAATATGGTGTGCATCCAGTGGAGGTGGCAGAAGAAGTCTTGCGCACAGTGAATAGTAAGAAGCAGGAGGTACTTATGGCCAACCCTATCCCCAGAGCAGCAGTTTACATTCGCACCTTCTTCCCTGAGCTGTTCTTTGCCATTGTTGCCTCAGGGATTAGGGAAAAGATGAAAACAGAAGAGGAAATTTGATTTTGTTAATCTCTTGTCCCTGCTTATGACCTGAATAAAATTTATGTTTCAAATGTCAGTGCTTTCTGCTACCATGATGGGTGGAGTAAAGCAAGAGACTGCTTCCATAAACCAGTCAATGTTTCACTTAATGATTCACTTAATGGGTCACTTAATGATTCTGGAAGTAATGTTAAAGCACACGCAGAAAAAGGAGGTGGTCTGAGACTGCCAGCACAGCTTCAACAAGGGACGATGAACAATCAGAATCATAGAATGGAATGGTTTGTGCTGGAAGGAACCATAAAGGTCATCAAATTTCAACCTACCTGCCATGGGCGAATACATCTTCCACTAGACAAGAGTGCTCAAAGTCCCATCTGACCTTGCTTTAAACACTTCCAGAGATGGGGCATCCACAAAGTCTCTAGGACACCTGTTCCAGTGCCTCGCCACCCTTAAAGGCACTAACACGATTGAGTCTCACTAAATGATTCACTGCCATTGTCACCCATTCATTCATGGAACTTCCACTCGTGTGGATTTAGTGAATATGAGAAGATACATTGCACCAGTGCAAGGAAAACATCTCCATCACTCTTTTAAGAAGTGATTCCCAATGTAAATTGGCAGATCAAAGCTTGGGGAACCTGCAACAACTTATCAGAATAGTCTGCCAGTACTAGAACTGATGGGGCCTTACAGGAACAAAAGTTTGGGGAATGAGGGAAATGTGGGAGACAGAGGAGAAAAGGGAAAAAAAAAAAAGATGGCATTAGAGCCCCTATTTGAGAGACATTTTTTTCAGCTGTACACATACCACTGAATATTTTGCAAACCAGGCATAAAAATAATGCAAAATCTCACTATATTTACATTCCCTGTATATAGTCAAAGGGTCAAATTCTGCCCCAAGATTTGAAATGAAGCATTTGCTAGGAAGAAATAATCATTCTCATATCACAGTACAGGATTTAACCCATTCCACAAAGATGTATTCTGCTGATCTACTCTTCCATAATAGTATATGTGTTCCCTAGTTTTTAGCAACATTTTTCAACAAAGAAAAGAAAAAAATAAAAATAAAAAAGGAACCACAACCCCAACTGCATGCAAAGTACAAGCTAAAATTAACAGCTTGGTTGTTATTTCCTGTCACCTTGTATTTGATTCCCAAATGTACTGTCCCAGCAGACAGACACTGGGGAGTTTAGAAGTTACATCAGCATCGGGGTAAAGAACATCTTCCCATTACTCCTTGTCCCATCACTATACTCACTGATAAAGAGTCCCTCCCCAGCTTTCCTGTAGGCCCACTTTAGGTATTGAAAAGCCACTCTAGGGTCTTCCCAGAGTCATTTCTTTTCCAGGCTGAACAATCCCAGCTCCTTCAGCCTCTCTTCAGAGGAAAGGTACTCCAGCCCCTTGATCATATTTGTGCCCTTCCTGTGGACTTGTTTGAATATGTCCATGTCCTCTGTGTGCTGGAGGCCCCAGAGCTGAACACTATACTCGAGGTGGGGTCTCACAAGAGCAGAGTAAAAGGGGAGAATGACTTCCCTTGACCTGCTGGCAACATTTATTTTGATTGCAATTACATATTGCTGGCTCATGTAGAGCTTCTCATCCAACCACACCCACAGGTCCTTCTCCTCAGGGCTGCTTTCAATCTATTCTCCACCCAGCCTGCATTTGTGCTGGGATTGCCCCGACCCAGGTGCAGGACCCTTGGACTTGGCCTTGTTGAACTTCATGAAGTTTGCACAGGCCCACCTGTCGCAAGCCCGTCAAGGTCACTCTGGATGGAATCCCTTCCCTCCAGCATGTCAGCCGCACCACACAACTCGGTAAACTTGCTGAGGGTGCACTTGATCCCACTGTCCATGTCACCTACAAAAATGTTAAACATTGCCAGTCTCAACACTGACCTCTGAGGAACACCATTCATTACTGATCTACACTTGGACACTGAGCCATTGACCACAACTTGCTGAGTGAGATCATCCAGCCAGTTCCTTACCCACCGAGAGGTCCATCCATCAAATCCATGTCTTTCTAATACAGAGACAAGGATGTCATACGGGGCAGAGTTAAATGCCTTGCACAAGCCCAGGTGGATGATGTCAGTTTCTCTTCCAGAAAGGTCCACCAATGCTTTAACCCCCTACTAGATACCATGTGTCAAGCATGATCTGCCCTTTGTGAAGCAATGTTGGCTGTCACTAGTCATCTCCTTATTTTCCATGTGCCTTAGCCTAATTTCCAGGAGGATCTGCTCCATGATCTTGCTGGGCACAGAGGTGAGACTGATCAGCCTGTAATTCCCCAGGTCTTCATTTTTACACTTTTTAAAAACATGGGTTATGTTTCCCCTATTCCAGTCAGTGGCAACTCCACTGGACTGACACAACTATTGAATTTGATGGATTGTGTCTTAGCAGCTAGATCCACCAGTTCCCTCAGGACCCATGGATGGTTCCCTCAGGTCCCATGGACGGTTCCCTCAGGTCCCATGGACTTGTGCACCTTTAGGTTCCTTAGCTGGTCTCAAACCTGATCTTCTACGGTGGGCAGTTCAGCATTCTTCCAGTCCCTGACTTTGCCTTCTGGACCCTGGGCGATGTGGCTGGAGCTCCCATTGGTGAAGATTGAGGCAAAAAGTCAGTAAGTACCTCAGCCCTCTCCATATCCTGGGTGACCAGATCTCCCGTTTTCTTCCAGAGAGGGCTTACAATTTCCCTAGTCTTCCTTTTATCAACAATGTACCTACAGAACCCTTAAAATGCTATATTACCTATAGAGCCCTTGATGTCTCTGGCCAAATTTAATTCTAAAGGGCTTTGGCTTTCCTAACCTTATCCCTGGCTCCCCAGGCAGTATATCTGAATCCCTCCCAGGATATCTCTCCTTGCTTCCACCCTCTGTAGGCCTCCTTTTTCTGCTTGAGTTTGGTCAGGATCTCCATGTTCATTCATTGACGTATAGGGTGAAAACTCCTCATCTCTCCTGCCTGTCATAGAACCATAGAATCATAGAATCATAGTATAACTTGTGTTGGAAGGGTGGAAAGGACCTTAAAGATCATCTAACTCCAATCTCTCTTTGTTGGGATGCAACTCTCCTGAGTTTAGAGGAGGTAATCCTTGAATATTAAAAAAAAAAAAAAAAAAAGACCAGGACTTGTCTTATTTTATTTTATTTTATTTTATTTTATTTTATTTTATTTTATTTT
>CM021748.1:33411-67996 GCA_011075105.1 Heteronetta atricapilla
TTATTTTATTTTATTTTATTTTATTTTATTTTATTTTATTTTATTTTTATTTTTAAGATGGAGAGGCCACAGCTGCATACAACATTCAAGATAGATAAACACTTTGGATTCACAAACAGACATACAGATGTTTCCTGGATTATTAGCATGTGTTCTTCTTTTGCATGTCTTGTGGAAATTCCAAGTTTTGAGATGCTTTTCTAGCGGCCACTGAATATTGAGTTCCCTTGTCCACTCTGCTGTGTGAGGTGGTTACTCAACATATCCAATACAAGCATGCATGTTAGTCATGTTAGATGTGTAAATTCCATAGATCTCCAAAGTTCTCTCACTCCTAGTCATTAGGCTTCTCTTTTTACCATATTTTTCCAGTTCATGCTCAGTGCTAACCTCTTCTTTCTCTTACCCTGTGAGATTAACCAGACTGTAAAGAAAGATAATGCAAGGATCGTAAGTTTCACATCTATGAGCTTAAATTTTGTGTTGCTTAGCAGCTCAAAGGAGGTGATATCTCCTTCTGCTTGGCTCTGGTGAGGCCATGCATGGAGTATTGTGTCCAGTTCTAGGCTCTCCAAGACAAGAGGGACATCGAACTACTGGAGTGAGTTAGGAGGAGGGCTCCTAAGATCATTAGAGGACTGGAGCACCTGCCACACAAGGACAGGCTGAGAGAACTGGGCCTGTTTAGCCTGGAAAAGAGGAGACCAAGGGGAGATGTCATTAATATATATATAAATACCTGAAGGGAGGGTGTTTAGAGGATGAAGCCAGTCTCTTTTCGGTTATGCCCAGTGACAGGACAAGAGTCAATGGGCACAAACTTCAGTATAGGAGGTTCCGGCTCAATGTGAGGGGGCACTTCTTTACTGGGCGGGTGACAGAGCACTACAACAGGTTGCCCAGAGAGGATGTGCAGTCCCCTTCTCCAAAGATATTCAAAAGCTGCCATCTTGTGTAAGGTGCCCTAGGTGATCCTGCTCTGGGGGGGGGGGGGGGGGGGGAAGAGGGTGTTGGACTAGATGATCTTCAGAGGTCCCTTCCAACCCCACCCATTCTGTGATTCTGTGAACTGATTCTGTGAACTGTTTCCACCTGAACTCCGTGGATTTTCTTCTGTTGCCTATCCCAGGCTTCCAGGTCTGAAGGCAGAGTACTCTGAGGATAAGTGGTCTGGCTAATAAAGACAGATGTAAATAAGATACTAAGAACCTCAGCCTTTTCCTTATTCTTAGTAGTCATATTCCACCCCGTGTCCACTAAAGGATGGAGATTCTCCTTGGTCCTCCTCTTGCTTTTAATATATTTATAAAAACATTTTTTGTTATCCTTAACCTAGCGGTCAACACCAGCTGCACTAATCTACCTCTTCCTATCAGTAAGAATCACCAAATGTGAAAGGAAAATCTTAGTGCAAGGAAATACATAGTCATCATTTGGTGGGGAGATTAACCTTTTCTCGTATCTCTAGTTCAGTTGCTCTGTCCTCCATAAAAAAGCATCAGAAACTTCACTCAGAGAAGCAGTTCAGTTAGTCAGAAGTAGTGACTGGACCTCCAGCTATTTTCTGTTGGAGATCTGGGTTTTTATTTTGGGTTGAATGACTATTTCTTAACTGTGAAGTCAAACATTCACTTTATGTATAATTTTATTCCTCCTCAGCAGAACTCTGTTCCCTCAAATGGTCATTTGCTGTGTTCTCAGTTGTACTTGTCTTAGAGTCTGAGCAATAGCCATACTTTTCTCAGCTCCACAGAAACAAGATAACTAGGTAATTTCTCTAGAAAAGGATCAGGGAATCATAGGACATCACAGCTAAACATGTATCAACATTATGCTACTTTGCTGTGAAAACGGCTGGATTTAGCATTGAAATAAATTGAATAATCCTTCTGTTCCATTTTGCAATTCCCAGTTATTAGCAGAAATTCTTCATTGATTTTGAAAACTTGACTTTAAAAATGTGGAAGAAGCAGTGAGACAAAGGCTAAAATAACAACTGTGAACTATAAAGAAATTTTGAAATAATTATTTGAAAGAATTCAAATATTCAAGAAATTTTGAAAGATAAATTTTAAACTACAAAGCAGAAGAAAGCTATATCTGAATAATTTTCAAATACCTAAAATGTTCTGCCAAAAGGATAGAACTAAACTGTTCTCCATTTCTCTTGTAGTAGACAATGCACTAGAATTACTAAGGAGATTTACAGGGCAAGAAATTTCTGCTAAGAATAGTTAAGTATCAAGGATAAATTGCCACAGAAATTTTAGAATGCCTGTCTTTGGAGGCTTTAAATAACAGATTAATGAAACATCTGTAAAAAAGCAATGTAGCTTTAGTTTATCCTGTCTGGAGAGAAAGAAGGATTAGTTGACCCTTTAAATAGGTCACACTTTTCACTAATCCTGTGCTTTTTTGCTTGTAATGAGAACAAGGATTCTCCATTGATATTTATGAACTCCCCCCACACACCCCCACAGGGAAATCACATATTTAATATTTTCTATTTCATTTCTCCAGTACATATAGGGGCCTTCCATAAAGCAAAAGCAGAAGAGGGACTCTTTATCAGAGAGTATAGTAATAGGACAAGGGGAAATGGCTTTAAACTGGAAGAGGATAGATTTAGATTAGATATTAGGAAGAAATTAATTCTTCATGGTGAGTGTGGTGAGGTGCTAGAACAGGTTGCCCAGAGAAGTTACGGATGCCCCATCCCTAGAAGTGTTTAAGGCCAGGTTAAATGGACTTTGAGCAACCTGATCCTGTGGAAGGTGTCCTCATGGAAGGGGTTGGAACTAGATGATCTTTAAGGTCCTTTCCAACCCAAACTGTTCTATGATTCTACATAGTTGCCTGACTATCTATATACCCATGGTATATTGCATAAAAAAATATGATGATATAAAAAAATATTGAGAGATGAGTTTATAAAAAGGTATTTTCTATGTGCCTCATTTAGCAATATTTTATTCTATTTAAACTCCTTAATAATACTAATTCCATAAATGAGGATAAAAATGAGAAACTACAGGCCAATCAGTCTCACCTCTGTGCCCAGCAAGATCATGGAGCAGATCCTCCTGGAAATTAGGCTAAGGCACATGGAAAATAAGGAGATGACTAGTGACAGCCAACATTGCTTCACAAAGGGCAGATCATGCTTGACACATGGTATCTAGTAGGGGGTTAAAGCATTGGTGGACCTTTCTGGAAGAGAAACTGACATCATCCACCTGGGCTTGTGCAAGGCATTTGACTCTGCCCCGTATGACATCCTTGTCTCTGTATTAGAAAGACATGGATTTGATGGATGGACCTCTCGGTGGGTAAGGAACTGGCTGGATGATCTCACTCAGCAAGTTGTGGTCAATGGCTCAGTGTCCAAGTGTAGATCAGTAATGAATGGTGTTCCTCAGAGGTCAGTGTTGAGACTGGCAATGTTTAACATTTTTGTAGGTGACATGGACAGTGGGATCAAGTGCACCCTCAGCAAGTTCACCAATGACACCAAGCTGTATTGTGCAGTCAGCATATAGAAGGGAAGGCGTGTCATCCAGAATGACAGGCTTGATGACAGGTGGGCCTGTGCAAACTTCATGAAGTTCAACAAGGCTAAGTCCAAGTGTCCTGCTCCTTGCACAGTCCCAAGCACAAATGCAGGCTGGGTGGAGAATGGATTGAAAGCAGCCCTGAGGAGAAGGACCTGGGGGTGTGGTCGGATGAGAAGCTCTACATGAGCCAGCAATATGCAATTGTATCCCAGAAAGCCAACTGTGTCCTGGGCTGCATCAAAAGTTTCATGGCCAGTAGGTCAAGGTTTTGTTGCCTTTTTTTTTTTTTTTTTTAATTGTTGTTGCTGTTTGTTTTTGATTTTTTTTTTTTTTTTTTTTTTTTTCCTGAAATATGCACTCACAATGGTGCAACCAACATTGCTTATTGACTCAGCTCTGGCCAATGGTGGATCCCTTTGGATTTGGCTGGAACTGGCTCTTATCTAATGTGGGGCAGCTTCTGGACTCCTCAAAGAGGCCACTCCTGCAGCTCCTTGCTACCAGAACCATGTCATATAAACAAAACAAAGTTAGTCAATAAAATTGACATTTCTAGACACAAATGCCCCTGTAGTAAGAAAGGGTTTAAAAGAATTCTGAGACTGGAAAGTCTTAGCAGTTAGGAGACTTTTGCCTTATTTTAGATATTTGCCCTGGAGACAGCCCACCTAGAACTAACTTCCCATATTCCCTTTGTACGGTAATGTAGAAGGAGAGTGTCTGCTCTTTTAAGGGTACCTAGTCAAGGACCTCATTCCTAGGCAACACTGGATAATAAAAAAGGAGGTGGTGATGGTAAACAAATCAAAGTTAGTTTATCTCACTAACTTATGAAAACTTATGAGTATGTAGGAATGTTTATTCCAGTAGGGTTATCTGATGAAGGAATTCTAAAGTGGGAGACAATTACAAGAAACAGTCCTTCCAATCACACTAATTGTTTACTAATTGTAACTCCTAGCAAGTTAGAGGTTCTGCTTCCAGGAAGGTTGAACCTGGTAAGATTGTGAACGAAGGGGCCCCATACTGAGAGGGTGCAGAAACTGCAGAGCTCTGAAAACTCATGGGGAGTGCAGGGAAAGGGGGAACAAAGAGCAGGGATAGGTAGAAAAGAGTATAAAGGGCTGGTCATGTGTAAAAATGGTCCTGTCATAATGCTTGGCTGGCTGAGCCCTGTGCCTGATCACCCCAGTCTGTCCTATCTTTTTACTAATTTTACTCATTAAATCTTTTTGTAACTTTCTCTCTGTGTATTCACTCTTTCTCTCCACAACCGTGTGTGTGTGTGCTGCAAGGCAGGCCCAGGATATGGGTAGTGATGCTGGACAGACAGAAGGACAATATCAGGTATTTGGAGCATCCACAAATATGTGTGCTTAGAAACAGGTAAAATGCTGTGTGTCTGTGCCTTCACTAGGGAACTTCTATCTCTACTGGCCAGAAAGGAGGAAGGGGTCTCTGTTGTCTGTGTCTGTTTTACACGAGTCCTGTATGTAAGTACTGCTGAAGGCAGCCCTTGGCTGTGGCAGCCTGTGGGATCAGTTATGTCGGTGTCAGTTATGTCTCCTCATCCTTATCTCAACCCTTGAGCCCCTTTCATCGTATTTTCTCCCCACTCATCTCTGAGGAGGGGGAGTGAGAGAGCAGTTGTGGTGGAGCTTGGCCGCCCACCCGAGTAACACCACCACAGAGGGATGGGTGACTCCACCACCTCCCTGGGCAGGCTGTACCAGTGCCTGACTACTCTTTGAGAGAAAAAAGTTTTTCCTGATATCTAATCTAAATCTCCCCAGGTGCAACTTGTGGCCATTTTCTCGAGTCTTATCATTAGTTATCTGAAAAAGAGGCCGACTCCCTCCTCATCACAACCTCCCTTCAGGAAGTTGTAGAGTGCAATGAGGTCTCCCCTGAGGCTCCTCTTCTCCAGACTAAACAACCCCAGCTCCTTCAGCTGCTCCTCATAAGACTTGTGCTCGAGACCCCTCACCGGTTTTGTTGCCCTTCTCTGGACATTCTCCAGGGCCTCAATGTCTTTCTTGTAGTGAGGGGCCCATAACTTATCTTAACTTCACAGGGCATAATAATACTCTAATAAGTTCTACACACTGAGATACTGTTTTAATACAGGAGCCAACAGCTGATTGTAGGAAAATATAGGCTGATAAAAAAGTTTTTATTATACTGGGAATAGAGAGCAAAACTTGAACCTTGAAAAATGAAGGCTCATTTGGTATACGAAGTATACAGAAAGAAGCATTCAGTATTAAGGAGAGCAGAAAAAATGACTTTTCCTAGGGGTCTCATTTGGAATATTCACATAAAAAAATGAAGAAAAATTCACACCCAATGTAATTGGTACATATGTTTCTGTATCACAGGGAAGCTCCATGATGAACCCAAAGTGGAGCAGCTGGGTATTCCTGATCTATGAGGACTGAAACCAATTCTACTTTCCCATCTTTAACGTGATTGTAGATCATTCTTAGGCCAATCAAATTTTCTGACTCTTTCTGACACTATTGTCAGAAAGATATATAAAGAATTACATTGGTGAGTTGTGTGATGCCTACAACCTTCCAAATTTCCATTTATCTTTCCAGCTTTTTCAAATGAGTACTGATTACATTGAAAACTCCTTCCTCATATTAGCCTTTCTTTCACTTCACAACAAAACCTACCTATATGCTTCAGGTGAAAACTCAAGAATCATAAGCTGTAATACACTGATTTTCCTGGAAAGATTATACTTTTAATACCAAACCTTTACAAGCCAGGCAGCCATGCACAACATGTGAGTTGATTTATTTGCTGCACTGCTGTTGGTGGGGTTTTGGGTGTTGTTGGTTTTTTGTTGGTTGGTTGGTTGGTTTTGGGTTGTGGGTTTTGTTGCTGTTGTTTTGTGTCAATAAAAAAAAAAAAAGGAGAAATCCATAGTGCTCTGAAATACTAACAAACTCACATACCTTTTATTAACATTTAGACTGCTTAAAAATCAGAGCAGTGGAGAGCTTGTATCTTTGCTTTTTTGTCTGAACTACAACACCTGGATCTGCTTTTCCCATACTAAGACTTCCTTGAAACATCCATGGGAATATCTTTATTATTATTATTTTAAAAAATCTAATGCAACACAAATGTACATTTGATTAGCTAATACTATTTCATTCTCATCTAATTTTATGATTCACAGGATGTCTTGAGATATGGTTCAAATTTACAGAACTGAAATAGTGGCCAGATGATGCAAGTCTTTTACTGGGTGTGCAGGGTCCTCTGTAGCGTTGTGAAAAGAGTTCACATACACATTGCAAGCTTTCTCTGGAGCTGCATGTTCTGGAAACTTGTATTTAATCTTTAAGCTCCTTTCCAGTGTTTTTCTTTTGTGCTTGAATTCCAAAATAGTTTTTGTATATTTGTTAATAGTGGTGACAGCTGCAGCCATACAGCAAGCGAAGGAAGCCCATGCGAGGCTATAAACAAAAAGATTTATTAGAAATTAGCATATTTTCATATCCAAGATTTTCAAGTTTATTTTTAAAAATAATGCACACAACTGGTTTGTATTGGTTTATATTATGGATAGAGGAGCACGGTCAGGGAGGAAGAAAGACATTTGGTTAATGATCATCCACATACTCGACTTACAGAGTGGACCTCTCTGTAACACTTGTAACATTCACATTTAATATTCTTGTTTAATGAAACCCTGACACTAATTCCTCTGTTTACTCTGTTTAGAGTTCAATATCAATAAGAGGAACTGAGTAAAAATGAGAATGCTATAAAAAAATGAAAAAAAAAATTGAAAGGTGCAGTTATTGAGTCCAAAAATCTAGCAGGTGTCACTGAGAAATAATGTGTGCCAGTTATCCAGAAATACTAAAAAGATGGTACAGTCTGCTAAAGATGCAGGAAATGTCTGCACCACTGAGTGGGCAACACATGCTAGAGGTGTAAGATTAGCATGCAAAAGTATGGTCACAGTAGAATAAATTAGACTTTACAGTGGAGAAACTTACCAGAGCCCTTCTTAACATAGCAAGGTCAGGATAATCAAATGAAATGTGTCCATTACTGGAGAAATCAGTTTAAGAAACTCTTGTTAATTTATCCTTTGCCTCATAACTGTTTGTTCCCATATCCTTGTTGTAGTTCAATGAACTCATTTATGTTTTTTTAAATAACTCCTTCTTTTTCTCTTTTCCTTTTTGAGTGTTATTTTTAGCCAAGATTGGTTTCCAGGGTAATCAGACATCCAGATGTTTTGACAGAGTTTGAGAGCAGTGGATTATGGCATGTAGATATGTAGGACCTCTAGGAACAGGAAGAAGGGGGAGGAACTTAAGCTACATTTTCTTCTGAAGTCAGCCAAACTATACTCTGAATTACTGTCTCAAATCTGAGGATAAGTGGAAGTGCTCTTGTAACAAAGAAATAGCAAGAATAGGGAAAAGCCAGCAGAAGCAGACAGAATGCTTCATCATTCAAACCAAGTGCAGATGGGACAGCAGACCTACCTATGGCTTAAGACAACCATGTTAGAGAGGAATTGAAGATGGCAGCAATGACATGACACCAAGTTTTAGCCCCTGAGATTAGATGAAGGTGGCAGATCTGCAGTAGGCCTGACTCATATAGCAGGCATTTGGGCTGAATAATTGAAGCACTGTAGCTTTAGTAGTCAAACTGATATAACTGATACTTCATGTTTCATGCACAGCTTTTGATAAAGATGCACTTCCTAATCAATCTGTTAGAATCCTTTGAAGGACCCAGTGAAATAAAGGGAACATGATTTCAAGAAAACTTCTTAAAAGGCCTCTTACCAAAGACTGAATGAAATTAAGCTCTTATGAACAGGTGCTCCTATAGTCCAATGCTGTGTTAAAATATACAAAACAAAAGACAGGAGTAAATTGTGTCTTTTGACAATGCAAAGAAGATATTGCTGGGATTCTTCAAGGTTTTCACCAGAACTTTTGCTTTTCCATAAACAGTATGGAAAAGAAACATCAACTAGGGAGAACCAAGGAAGGACATGAGCAAAGTCTTGTCACTGAGAGAGGCAGAGGATAAAGAGGAGCTTGGCTGCAGTGGAAATTTAGCTTCAGGAAGTTAATTCAGAAGTTAACTCTGCTCAGACACCAATGGCGAAGGGGAGATAATCAGGTCAACTGGAAAAAGAGTAACTATTAAAGTAACTAGTAACTAGTAACTAGTCATTCCTCTGGAAAAAATAAATACAGATAGAAGCTCAGCTGGATTATGATTTTTCTTATCACTACATTCTTATCATTCCATTTGAGGTATGTTATAGGAATTTATAACAAGGCAACTCTTTAGAGAGAAAATGTCTCCTGATGTAAGGATGCGTTGATGTGAGAAACACAAGAAGATTGCAAGACTCACCAATAACAGAAATGTCTTCCAACCTCCAGGAAAGTTACCAAAGAATAGAAAGAGAAATATGAAGAGATTTATTGAAAAGACATTAAGGACTACCAGAGGCTGAGGCTACCCACCACTACCAATTCCTGTGCTTTGAAGGAAAAAGGTCTTCATGGCTTCTGAGACAGGTGGAAGAAAAATTGTGGCCACATCAGCTGGATGTGGAGAAGGGGAATCTGTAGTGCCTGGATGATCCATGACAGAGGATAAACAGTTCTTGTAGGCATAGCTGCTCCCCTGAATTTGGTGGTTGAGATGAAAAACTGCTGCCATTAGCCTGATTCTCTGTTTTCCTTGGCTGATAGGAAGATGATGTTAAAAAGTCCCCAGTGGTAAAGCAGTGAAGTATTTTCCTGTGCCATTGCCTGTCCATGTCCCTGTCATGGTCTTGGTGACATTGTTGGCCACAAGTGGATGCCAGGGTGATTAGAAATGGAATGTTAGTTATAATCATGGATGTCCATGTTTTGACATCTCTCATATTTCCTTGCATAGTGTTAGAATCCTTCCCCTTTTACATTCATGTTTACTTTCTTTTATTTACTTAAAAATAAATTTTTACTTTCCAAAGCAGCCATTGGGAGAGTACTCATGTGAGGCTGGAGATAAAGGGTTATGCAATAATAATAATAACATGTAGGTTATCAGAAGAGAGACAATATTACACATGGAAGGAGATAAGAGGAAAGAAACCCAGCAAGACAACTGGAGGGAGGAAGTGAGGCACCTCTATGTATGGTTTTATTTTCTTCTTAGATTATCAAACAGGGTGACATAGCTATCATTTAGGCTGAGTAAAAGAAAGAATGTGAATCTTGATAGAAAAGAGGAGCATGCAATTGATTAGGAAAAAAAAACAGAAACTGAGACACCATCGTCCTCAATGTCTTTCTGTATGCAGGTACTGATGGCTTGGAAAGTCTTGTGATGGTACAAGCATTTCTTTGGGCATTTAGTGGTCCAGGCTGCACAGAGTAACTAGAAGGTAGCTGTGAAATCCTCAGCTGCTCAATATGTGCCATATGGTGAAAGTACAGGTGCTCAGGAGGGGAAAGCTGACTGTAGTAGCAGAAGTGGTAGATGTGATAATGTTGGTGATAATAGCAGCTCAACCTGCAGAACAGATATGTAGACAATCAGCCTGAGCTCTGCTATAGTGACTCAAATGATTGGTCCCTATGGATATTTGAATTAACCAAATACAGTTGTTCCTATTCTTTTTCTCAGTTATGGCTGGGAAAATGAAGGCTGTTTCCAGCTAGTGCCATCTGAACATTCAAATGATCATTATTGATCAATTTTGAATGGATTTTCAAAGGCACAACAAAGACATCCCTATAGCAAAAATCCACTTCCTACTCCTATTTTTTAATTAATTCACTAGACCTCCTCAGAAAATGATGCAATTATTTACAGGGAAAAAAAAAAAAAAGGTACTTTTACCCAAGTCTGTTCTTAAAAATTTGAATTATTTTGACTCTGTTCCAAATACAACAACCTGAGGCATACACATGCTAAAGAAACATTCATCCTAAACGGATAAGGCCAGCAGAGTTTTAAGCAACTTATACAAGGCAGTCTTCCTGGGAAACAAAGGTACCAAACCTGGGTCTTATAAAAATGGGTAATCTGATGTGTGTGGAAAAGAACCTCTGCTTCATGCAGAACAGTCAGAGGTCTATGTACTGTCTAATGGATGATAAATGTGAAATTCACGTGCTCATACATTTTATGCAATAATCTAAGACTACTGAATTTGGACAAAAACAGCTAAATATTGAAATGTGTTCCCAGGACTGAAACAAGGTAGACTCATTCATTCCAGTAGATATAAATTCCTTGAATATAGGATGAAGTGACTGAAATATAATGGAAGAACCAAATGTAAACCAATAAGTACCAAAAGGACCAGCCATAATCCCATGTGTGAGGTCTCCAGTCTTCAGGACCAAGATTTACAGTCATTTGAAATACAGTTGTGTACATCATGTGAGCAACCATACCCAGAAGACCTAAAAAATATAATGAAAGAACATTAGAAAAGGTAAACTGATGCTATTCTTCTTTGTCAATTTATTGGAGTTGTCCCTTGAACTCCTAAAGAATATTTTACAAAGAATCCATAAGACACTGAAAAATACAGGACATTGTCATCTAGGTGTGTTTATGTGACATCGATTTACTTAGTACAATCCTTTGATAACTACTTTGTATGCTATGAGAATGTATGGGAGCAGTGGGACATGCAGTCCTTAGATTTTGAAAAACAAGAAGGTTATTTGTTATCACCATCTGAAAACCTACTACTTAGTAATTCAGCCCTAAGCAGGAATCAGCCATAACAAGTCTCACTCAGTTGCAATGCATAGGTCATTTTTCCCTCATTTTCCTGTCTTTCAGTGGAAAGATTTTCAAAGGCGCAAGCATTACCTTTGTAATGGTTGTACCTTTGTAACACTTGTACCTGCACTTTTGCAGTACACTAAGTGCAACAATATTTATCAACATTATTGAGGTGAATGAAAAATTGAACAAGCACTAAATGGCTATTAAAAAACATTGAAAGGTTCAATTGTGAAAATAGCATATTTAATAATTTAATTTTCAATTAAAGGTCTCTTCATAAGCCTAAAGGTGTCTGGTTTCCATTAACATTTTATTTTCTAGCAGTGAACTTCTATTTTTTTTTTGTTGTTCCTACCTACATTTACAAATCCATAATGATCTTGAAATTATCAAATATCCCACTGCCTAACATACATGAGCTTCTCAGAGCAGACAGCCCCCCACCAAACTCACAAGACCCAATTTGTTAGGCATTCCCAAAGTAGATCTTTTTCATGAATTCTTACAAAACAAAGTGATTACTAGTGCACAGAGGCTCCCAGTCTAGTTCATAACAAGTGAAGACTAACCATGATCTGTCTTCAGTAGTCACTAGGAAATGCCCTTCCCTGAAACACTGGTGCTCCTTGAAACACCATCAATAGGCAATCAAGACAGCCCTTCTAAGCAGCATAAAGCCAAAGGGCTTCATAGCGTGAAACACAACTTCAGTAGTTAGCTGACACCCTGATACCACTTAATAAACTGTATGAAGAAAGATGTTCAACTGTAAAAGTGGGGATTAGAGGACTGAGGCCAGTTATAGAATCATTAAGGATGGAAAAGTCCTCCAAAATCATCTGGTCCAACCATAGGAGTTGTTCATTTCTCACCAGAAAAATGACATATCATAGTCATTTCTGAGTTACAACAATATCTCTCCTAAATCCTCCAGTCTGGCTGCCTAGAGAAGTATAAACTGGAGTGTGAACATGAGATATTTCATTGGAGCTCCCTCCTTTTAACTCTTGTATAAGAATAAAATTTCACACTATGACTCTTTTGAAGTAAACATATTCTACATCAGTTAAAACATACATTATATATTTTCACAGAATCACAGAATTTCTAGGTTGGACGAGACCTCAAGATCATCGAGTCCAACCTCTGACCTAACACTAACAGTCCCCACTAAGCCATATCCCTAAGCTCTACATCTGAACGTCTTTTAAAGACTTCCAGGGATGGTGACTCCACCACTTCCCTGGGCAGCCTGTTCCAATGTCTAACAACCCTTTCGGTAAAGAAGTTCTTCCTAACATCCAACCTAAAACTCCCCTGGTGCAATTTAAGCCCATTCCCCTTCGTCCTGTCACCAGGCACGTGGGAGAACAGACCAACCCCCACCTCACTACAGCCTCCTTTGAGGTACCTGTAGAGAGTGATAAGGTCGCCCCTGAGCCTCCTTTTCTCCAGGCTGAACAATCCCAGCTCCCTTAGCCGCTCCTCATAGGACTTGTTCTCCAGGCCCCTCACCAGCTTCGTCGCCCTTCTCTGGACTCGCTCAAGCACCTCGATGTCCTTCTTGTAGCAAGGGGCCCAAAACTGAACACAGTATTCAAGGTGCGGCCTCACCAGAGCCGAGTACAGGGGGACGATCGCCTCCCTAGCCCTGCTGGTCACACTGTTTCTTATGCAAGCCAGGATGCTGTTGGCCTTCTTGGCCACCTGAGCACACTGCTGGCTCATATTCAGCTGACTATCAACCATCATTCCCAGGTCCTTCTCTGCCTGGCAGCTCTCCAACCACTCATCTCCCAGCCTGTAGCTCTGCTTGGGGTTATTGCGCCCCAGGTGCAGGACCCGGCACTTGGCCTTGTTGAACTTCATGCAGTTGACCTCAGCCCATCGGTGCAGCCTATCCAGATCCTCCTGCAGAGCCTTCCTACCCTCGAGCAGATCGACACACGCACCTAACTTGGTGTCATCTGCAAACTTACTGAGGGTGAACTCAATGCCCTCGTCCAGATCATCAATGAAGATATTAAAGAGGACCGGCCCCAGCACCGAGCCCTGGGGAATGCCACTAGTGACTGGCCTCCAACTGGATTTGACTCCATTTACCACGACTCTTTGGGCCCAGCTATCCAGCCAGTTTCTAACCCAATGAAGCGTGTGCCAGTCCAAGCCAAGAGCAGCCAGTTTCTTGAGGAGAATGCTGTGGGAAACGGCATCAAAAGCCTTGCTGAAGTCAAGGTAGACCACATCCACAGCCTTTCCCTCATCCACCCAGCGCGTCACTTTGTCACAGGTGTTCGTATGGGCGGGGGGGAGCGCTTTGCCCTTCCTGCTCGCCCTGCCTGCTCGTCCTGCCTGCTCGTCCTGCCTGCTCGTCCTGCCTGCGCGAACTGCTGCGCTAACTGACGCGCCACGCCCTGTTTGCTCGCCCTGTTCGCCGCGCTCCCTAGGGGCAGCTTTTGAACGGCCGGGGAGGGGGCGCTGCTGGCTCCGCCTACGCCTCTTCAGCCCCCCTCACGAGGGCTGCCGGGTCCTGGCGGCTTCCTCAAGTAGGCTCGATGCCGGAAAAATTAGCCCTGCCTGGCCCGATCCCCCGCTCCGCTGCAGAACGCGTCTGCCACAGAGCCGATCGCATCGGCAAATGGCGAGGCGAAATTTTATACAGTCTGAGCTAAAAACTGAGGGAAATCAAACACTGACACAGTTAGTTAAATACTAACTAATAATACAGTTAACTAATAATATAGTTAAATACTATAATTATTTTCTTAAAACATGTGTTTTCAAAATAGTTGGAATTATGTAGCTACAATTTCCAGTGGCTGAACTTTAATTTGCATTTTTGTTCTAGAATAAAGAATGCGTCATTATAAGAAATTGAATCTTCATTTCAGATTAGAGTGAAGGAAACTTTAAACCCTTGCCTTGGTAAAGCAACTAGATTTGGTTTATATTTACAACAGATTTATATATAAATTAAACAACTAAGACATGTTCTTCAACTTGTATTATTTCAAGAAATGTTTAGAATCAGGGAACATCTGAAATAAACAATATCCAGTAAAATTTTGCTGTGTAAGCCTCCTCCTGACCTTTTCTCAGTGCAACAAGGGATAATAAGAGAGGAAGGAAGCTATACACAAGAATATATAGGAACTCTAACCTGACTGACAAATTATATGGGAGACAGTGATAGAAACCAAACCTGGTCAGGCCATTGATGAGGGCATGTGAGAATATGAAAACATTTATTCCAGCAAGAATATCTGATGGAGGAGATTGTCAACTGGGAAGCTAATAGGAAAGGTGGAAACCAGACAACAAAGTATACCAATACACAGACCTGACAAAACAAATATGGAGGCAATGACAAGAAACAAACCTCTCAGTCACTCTAACTGATTAGCTATCAAGAAACTACAGGTACCACTTCAAGAAGGTCAGCTGGGGCTTTGCAACTGATGATCCTTTAGACCAAGGGGCTCTGGACTGGGAAGGGTGTGGGATTGGTAAAGCTCTGCAAACCCATGAGGGTATGTGCATGGGAAGGAGAACCAGTGAGAAGCAAAAGGGTGGGGGGTGGTGCAGACTGTAGTCAGGCTGTGTGAAATTGGGTCAGTAAAATGCACTTGTCTGGCAGAGCCCTGCATCTGATCACCACAGTCTGTTCTACCTTCTTTTTATATTAAATCTTTTTTTCTTATGTATCTCTCTGTGTATTTACACTCTCTATCCTGTCTGTATGTGGGCTGCAAAGTCTAAGTGCCAGCTACAGGGGGGGTCTGTATGTGTGAGTGAAATTTGATGCCAGCTATTGGAGTCAGGCTGGGAGATAAAGCATCCCTGTCTGTGGTGCCAGCTATGGAAGTGAGTGACAGTCCTAATGTCAGTAGCTGGAGGGGCCATAGCTCTCTGGTTTTAGGGAGGGCCCTACTGACTTTGAGCCCTAGGTGCCGGCTACTGGGGGGGGCAGTGTGAATTACCTGGGTGCCAGCTACTGGAGCCTATGGAGGTCCTCCACTACCAGCCACTGAAGTAAGAATGATATATGTTCCCCAAAACAACTACCAGCAGAGACAAATGTGATTATAGGCATGTATATGCGTGTGTATATGACTTGAAAGGATTAAGTACCAGCTAGTTGGAAGCCAGCCTGAGTTGAATTTAGTGGCAGCTACTGGAGTTAGGCTGGGGTTGTGGGTGCCCTGGCCTACAGTGTCAGCTACTGGGACCAGTAGGGTCCCAGTGCACCTGCTGGAGTGAATAGGGTCTTCTACTCCCAGCCACTGGGGCAGGAGCAGTGTGTGTTCCCAAACCAACCACTGTGGAGAACAGGGAGGGGGAAAGGAAGGGAGCTGACATGGGTGAGGTGAGTGCCAAGTTCTCTCTGGAAGCAGAAATGGGGCTGTGCATCACAGCCTGTATGTCTGGTGCTGGCTGCTGGGGGGCTGAATGCACAGACAACTTGGTGTGGGGAGGTTGTCCATGTGCATTCATGAGCAGAATTCAAGTTAAACCAGTCAGCAAGTTCAACAGGACCTCCGGTTTGGGCTGAGGTGTAAGGACAGTAGAGAGTCAGTGCTGGTTCATCCAGGGAGATTGCAAAGTTGGAATGTGTGCAAGAGCTGCATGTTTGCTGCAAGCATCAAGCTGGACCAGCCAGTGAAGACGGGGGGCCATGAAATGGGTAAGGGGGTCAGGGATATAGACTGGCATACTGGACAGATAGAGGGGCTGTGCTTGGAGACCCATGAGTATGTGCGTGCTTGCAAACCTAGAAAGTGCTGTATGTGTGACTGCACTGGTCCTGTGCCAACCCAAGATAAGAAAAGGGACTCAGCTGTCTGCGTTTATATTTTGTGAGTCCTCTGTGGAGGACTGCCTTGTTCAAGACAGTGCCTTGTCTGTGGCTGTGTCAGTGTCTTCTGTGTGTCTGTGTGTATCCTGTGTGTCTCTGGGACACGTGCTCAGCATCACTATTGGCTGAACCTGCAAAGGGGAAAGGCAGCTGTGTCCCTTGGTCTGTTCAGATACTTTGGGTCTATGGGCACTGGCTGAGGCTCGGCTGGCCAAGATATGGGTTTCCACTGCCAGAGTGGCTGGAGGAGGTCATCGCATTCTGTACATCACTTAACAAAGCTTACTATCCTTTCTTTCAAAATAAACTTGACAGTGGATCAAGAGATACAGGTAGAAAAGTTTCTCTGAAAAGGTAGGCTTATTTAGTCAAGTTAAAAATCATACTGTTTTACTAAGTCTATAGCTGAGGTTCAAAATACAGAAAATCTCTGATCAATAGGAGAAAAAATATTTTAAAACTGTTTTTCAGGGAATCTACTGATAAATCACTAGTCAAGAAAGATAATGGAGACTAATTTGAGTAATTAGTAGAATTGGTGATTAATAGTACTAATACTAATTAATAGTTTGGGTACCACTCTCTGTCCTACAGGGAGCTGAGATAGAAACATGAAGATGTGCAAATGTTAACTAAAAAAGAGGAAGAACTTTGAACAGTAAAGATTGGACTATATTTCCTAGAAAGGTCACAGAACTTATTATTATTATTATTATTATTATTATTATTATTATTATTATTATTTTTAACTGCAGCTTTCCTCAGTAACAATTGTTTAGCATAGACAAAATTACAGAGTAGCTCAGGCTGGAAGACACCTTTTGCAAGTCTTCAACCTCCAGACCTCAATAGCTCAATTCATGGTCAATGCTGAGTTCAGGCCAAATTGCTCAGGTACTGATATATTAACTTCTTCAACACAAGGACGGACAAGCAGTGGAATAGGCTCCCCAAAGTGCCTGCAGGTTTTTAAGATCCAGCTGGATACAGTCCTGCTGAGCAAGCTGGTCTGATCTCAGAGCTGACCCTCCTTTGAGCTGGAGGTTGGACTAGGGTACCTTCTGAAGTTTCTTCCAAACTGAATTTGCCCAGGTCCCTGTGATTAAATAGCAGTGGATTAAGAAGTAACATGGAGAAATGAAACAGTGTCTCAATAGGTATTGTTGTAGTTTTTAATCCTCGACACTGTTATTAGTCTTCAGTTAGACATCTATCAATGTTGAATTTTCTTGGTGTAATAAATTGAGATCCTATACTGTACCTGCAAGTACGGTGACTACTGCAGAAAAGGCGTTGATCTTTAGCCCATCAATGACACTACGGTAGCAGCACATTTCTACTGACATAAGAACAACTCCAGTCAGAAGAAAAATGTTATGCAGTAGCTCTGCTACAATAGACAGCCATAAAACCCCTGTAAAACCAAATTAATAGCACTGATATTGTAAGCAGTCATTTAGTATTTTCAACATTTATTTCTTCTTCATTTATATTATTTACCCAAACTTAAACAAATGGTCAGAGGCTGTGAGGTTGCTGTTGTAACATCTATAGGAAGACACACATGGTCAACACCATAAGTTATTATTCCCTCTGCAGATTTGGCCATTTAGAAGAAGAGCACTAGCATGTTTCTGCCATACACTTAAGTTTACGGTGCAAGGTCAGGCAGTACATTTTTTATACTCAGTAGTTACCCTAAAATTAGCATGAACCAAAATTCATTTTTAAAAAGGGGAGAATTTTTAATAACTGTTCATAAAGACAAAAATTAATTTCCAGTTATCTGGTTGTTGACACCACAGCTGCTGTGTCCAGAATATACCAAAACAGAAGACCATGTGATTCAGGTAACAAACTTCAAAGGCCACATGCACAGCCATACGGCTTGAGGGTCTAGTCATTAACTAAAATCTTCCTTTTGTGTTTAGTTGCTCACAAGGTAAGCTCTTGTTTTTGGACAGAGAAGCCTTCATGTGCCCAAATGCTCTCCAGATTTCACTGAGATTCATCTTTCTGGATATTGTTTAATTCAGTTCTCCCTGGATATCTGTTGATTACATCTTACTCAAGAAGTTAATCTTCCTTTGAAAGATTATTAGCATGCTGTTTTATTATTAACATGCTAATATCCCATTGGCTGGAGCAGGCAGAGTCTTCTTGTGTCCTTACAGTAGCAAGAGCTGGCCAACTGATTGCTGAACCTCACATACCATCTTAAGAACAAATTAGTATGTCCTAAGATGTCTAGTTGTAGATTCAAATAGTGATCTCATATGCATATATATACTAGGTGTATATATATATATATATATTATATATATACATATATACATATATTACCATATATATATATATATATATATATATATGGTAACAATCATAAATTAAAAATAGAAACATTGCTAAGATGTAATTTATAAGTAAATACTATGGATTTAGTCATTATATTTTTGTGTCAGGCTATGCATAGGCAAGGTTTATTTCTGAAAAGATTTTTTTTCTGAAACATTTTTTTTTGTCTCAGTAAAAAAAAAAAAAAATGTTCAGGAACTCCAGACGTTACATTGTCCAGCAGTGTGGGCTTACCCAGATACGGGAACTCGTATCTAAATATTTTTGAATAGTGAGCCATCATTACATGTGCACTGGATAACTGTGATAACACCTGTGTACATTGACTTGTCTAAGGATGATAAATTCAGAAAGAGTGAGACTAACGCATCCCAAGTCTTGTGCACACAGCAGCCACATACCTTTGCTGATCACAAACTCTGTTTTCATTTGTGCGGGACCAGAGCCTTTATTTCCACACGGTATTTCACTGCCCAGGGGTAGCTTCACAGTGTGGTTATCAGGTACCAAGGTGCTGTATTAGGTCCCTTGATCTAACTTTTGGATGCCTGTGGCCACTCTCCTGGTCACAGAGATAATTTCTCTGTGCCCACCAGTGATTTCATGTGTGAGTTGCTCTCAGGGCCAGGGCCCACAAACTACCCCTCCTTTTCCTTTCAGAAGATTGTATCTCTGTGGCTAAGAACCATGCTTCATTTATACTTTTCTCTCATACTATAAACAACTGTAATTGTTTGTGTACAGTGACGTAGATGCCATAGAGGGAGGGAGAGCTAGCTTTCAGATATCATCTTCCTTTTTCCCCAGGGGCTGAAAACGTGATCCAGAAAGTAGTCCAGTCCCAGTATCCTGGATATGCAACTTCAACCTCCTAGGGAAGAAGGAGGACTTTTTTTCAGGACCCATCACTTCCAAAATGATTGATTTAACCATTTAAATTATAAGGATTACATGGGAGAGTTGCTCTCTCAATAGTATCTGCTAGCATGCATTGTAGGAAAAGGAACTGTACTTTGAAAGAACAACGGTAACTCTGCTTTTAGGCGGTGTCTTTGGGTTGCAAAACCTTGATGAATGGAAATGCTTCCTTATAGCTCTGTGTAGGGTGCAGGGAGAGGATTCAGACTGTCATAAAGATTGGCTTGGTCCACAGTACTTCTCTCCCAAGTCCCTTCAGCACATTTTCTGGCCTCGTTCACATGATACCTGTCCTTCTGCCCTCTCCAGGCAGCATAGTGCCAACCCCAAAGTTCTAACTCTGAATTTGGAGATCTGAGGAGAGAAGTGGCAAAAACTTAGAAATCTCAATTTCCAGTTCTCATAATGAGAATATATATATTTTAATTTTCCTGTTCAAATTGAGTAGATTATAAAGAAATTGACTGAGATTTCAAGTCATTTGGACTTCATTTTGAAGTTTAAAAACAAAATAAAGGACAAAAACTGTGTAGGATTAAAAAACACATTATTATTTTTTTTTCAAATCAACATGCAGAGTATTTATATTGGTTAATGTGATCAGAAACATATTATTTATATTTAAAAATTGCATATTTACCTCGATCAGCAGCTGGAGCTAGACTGACAAAACTTCTACATTTTTCACCTAAAAAAAATAAAATAAATAAAATAAAATAAATAATTTTAAAATAAAATTAATTATTATTATATATTCTGTATTGATCTAAAGAAATAGATTAATAGAATGCAGAAAATCAAAAATCTATCATAGAAGTACCAATTAAGATGACCATGATAAACTATTTCTGATGTGTTTTTGTACACACAGAGTCCCTGATATGTGGACATACTCCTGGAGCTCAGATAGAGAATCCTTCCAGACTGTCTCAAGGCAGAAACAGAGTCACACATATGTGGTAAAGTTAGAGAAAGGCTTTGATTTTTTTTTTTTTATGCAGAAGATTTTACCTGTGAAATCAGAACTAGAAAATTAACAGATTTACAAAACTGTATACCATCCTGCCTGTGAAGGAAGAACTGTTTGCTGTACAACAACAAGACTGATGCTCACACAAATTTCTTATAAGCTTGACTGCTTTTTTTTTTTTTTCCCCCGTAAGCTTTGATTGTCAAACCCATGTGACCTCTTGACCCCTGCGCAGATGCTTTGAACAAAGCTCTTGGAATTAATTTTGTTCTGCTCTGACAATACAGGGTGGTTTGGTTTTTTTTATTATTTTTTTCAGCTGCTAACTGCACCATGTATGAAAGTAAGAACTGCCATAGCAGACAGACCAATTCCATGACCCCGGAATCTGCAGCAACATCCACCTAAAAGATGTCTTCATTGGTAGATGTATTTTGCTCTGATCTATTTCATTTACCCCCCTTAAAACTGCATGATGTACAAGATCTGGCAGAACTGGTCCTTCAAGAAAGTCAACCGTTAAAATATTTTCATTTTCTTGCACAGATTGCTGAAGTTTCATTCAACTTGCAACTGCTAAACTGATCAGAATGACAAGTGGAAAAATCTAGTGCTGATTTGGATGTACAATATAAACACTATTTCTTGAACCAGTTAAGCAATTCACATATACAAAGATCCAAAATGAACTCGAGGTTCTCTTTTATGGCAATTTGCATTAATTCCACTGGTATTTATATAGTAAGAATGAAAATCAGTCCAATGCCTCCATTCATGATTAGTGAGTCTCCAAAATATGTTATAGCAATGTGAAAATTACCTTCTTCTGCTTCCCTTTATTGAAGGTGAGATCATAGCAAGAAAATGAAAATAGCTGTGCTTAAGAGGAAATCCATGAAAAAACTTAGGACTCACAGAATTAATTGGTCAAATGAAAATCCAATTATATATATATATACATTTTTTAAAGAAGCATATTGTGCTTTTTATGTTGCTCCTGTGACATCATTCAAGACAAATATGTTTATTTTTGCCTAGAGGAGTAACAACATCAGAAAGAATAAAACACTTCCCTATTAGTCATTTAACTTGCTGTTTTATCTAGAAGTGTATAAAGTTTTTCATCTGTACTATAATCTGTCACTATAAAGTTCTTTTCATAAAATATTAGATTTTTTTTTTTTTTTTTAGGAATTAAACAGAAAGTAGTTTCTAAGATCCCCCTTTCCAGAGGAGAGCAACTTTTTAAGGACACATTTTCCTTTAAAATGCATACATGATATGTATGTAAACAGACACCAAATTGGTAACAGACACCAAATAAGTAGAAAGATCTCTGATTAATTTCTGAAGTAAATATACATAATTTTACTCACCTTCTCCATTTATAATCTCTTCACAGGAATACCAGATCCCAGCATGAAACTTTCGATCAATGAACTTGTCATCTCCTGTCTCCCAGATATATTGCACAGCATTACTGTTGTTGGCGTCAGGGCTATTAAAGCGAATGCAGTGATCCCCTTTGTTCTGTTCTGTACAGAAAGGTTTGGCAACTTTTCTTGTCCCTTCACACCAGTAACTGCTACTGAATGCTGTAATAGAGAAAACTAAGGAGAAAAGACTGAGAGAAAATGCTGCTGAGGCTCTTTGCTGTCTTGCAGTGCCAGGGACTAGAACTGGCATCCTCCAGGACTGCAGTATCAATTATTCTAGAAACTACCTTTTATAAAGCTATGTATATGTCTGTCTGGTGAAACACCTGCCTGTGTTTACCATCCCAATCTTCTTTTCTCTCAGCAAAGTGTACCAGCTTAGTAGTTAAGACAGAAAGCAGAGATATGGGCATAAGGAGAAATCATGTGGCAGAAGAGATTAAGGATATAGGACAGTGTTGTTTGGCACTAATATCTTGTGAAAGAAATATGCGGAGAAGAGACAAATTATAGTTTGGCCTACAAATAGTAGGAGAAAAGACACAAAGAACACAGAAGCATAGGAAGTACACCAATATACAATCAGAAAAAAATATTTACAAAAACAAAATTCACATATTTACCTCGATCAGCAAGTGGAGTCAGACTGATGAAGCTTCTGCATTTCTCACCTATGAAATAAATAAAATTAGCCTTGCAGTTCCAAATGCTCCTGTTACACAAAACATTGAATTAAATAGAATACAATCAAGAATCTTACTTTAAAGAAATTCCTAAAGAGATGAAAACAGTTGCTAAGTTAGAGCATTCCACAGCATTACATCATTTCACAAGACCACTGGGTTCTACCAGTTACAAATGAAAGTAATACGTTATACGTTTTAGCTATGGACAATATTCTGGGCACTGGCCAGTCTGTCTCTATGAACACATAACTGAAACCTTGGTAATATTAAATGAAAGAGTAGAGAAAATGCTGTATTGTCTTAATTTTGTCTGCCCATCTGTTTGTTCACTGTGTGAAACAGCTATTTTTTCCTTCACCTAAGAAACATTTCCCACCTTGACATGTTAGAGACGTGTCTTTTTCTGTGTATTTGATAATGCAAAGGATTTAAAACTTTTTCTTATGAAATGAGTGAGAAATTGTGAAACCTTGTGTGGAACAGTTGTTGCATGGCGAGATAGTAAAAAAATATTTGTGCTAAAAGGAAAAAGGGACAGGGTCCCTGCAAAACAATGTACAACCTACAGGAACAGGTCAAATCCACCTGTCCCTGCTGTGTCAGTGTGTGAATATTATTATAAAAATATGTGATGTTAAAAAACAAAACAAAACAAAACAACAACAAAAAAAAAAAAAAAAAAAAAAAAAAAAAAAAAAAAAAAAAAAAAAAACAGAAGGAGTGGGAGTGTAAGTAAATTATCACTTTGACTGTAAGGTCAAAAACATTCACTAAGGGAAAGTGATACCACAGGACAGACATGTATCTTTTAACAAAACCCATTCTATTTTTTAATACAAGAAGCTGTTGGGGAAATAATGAGTCCATAAAACATCAGTGCTCAGTCCTCCTAAACTTTTCACACAGAGGTATATAAATGGCCTCTTATGTCTCTTGTTTACTCTTCCTATCACTGGATTTCCACTTTCCTTATGATTATGGGAGTGATGCACATTCAGCAAAGGACCTCCTTAGTTGTTTTGTAGCCCCATCTAAGGCCTAAGAAAAATGGAGGGAATGTTTCCACTCCCCAGCTTTGCAGAGTTCCTATTTTCACTTGTGAAAAATTTAGCTTGAGGAAGTAAACAAGATTGCTGGTCAGGCATCTTCCTCTCTTGAATATTAGCACTTAACCATTCATTAATTAGTGGCATTTCCAATGAAAGTTTGTCTTTAGATCAACTGTAAAATTACATTTGGAGTGAAGGCAGAAGCTTGTCTTAAAACAAAATTGATCAATAAAATTGCTCTTTTTTATGAGCCTGGTTTACAGATTCCTTGATTCCTTTGTAGTCATTGTATCTGACAACTTGAACAGTAGAAATATTGTTGCATTCTTAGTACCCAATGATATGATTATGTGACAAATACAGAGTTTTTTTTTTTTTTTTTTTTTTTTTTTCGCTGTGGCATATATCCCATTGCCTTGTACTGAAAGTCTCCTAAAATGACATGTGCTACAGAAGAGGGAAGGGTGTAGTCAAGACAGAAGATGCTGAAAGCAGAATTTAGTATATGTCCTTGCTTGCATTGAAAGATCACCTGGAAACCATATAAGCACTTCAAGAGAGGAAGACACCTGTTTACCATATTCTGGATTATGATTTTGGGGTTTAGTAGTGCACTCCAATGAAACTGATGGTGTTAGAGGTATCAAGAGATGCAAAAGCAGCAAAACCATAAATGATGGTGCTGAGGAAAGCAGGAGGATATACAAAGCTGGACCTTGGTGTAACAGCAAAAAAAAAAAAAAAAAAAAAAGAGATACAAGACCCCTTAATGTGGGTCTCCTTCATTGACCTAGCCCTGGGTATTTTTAGTTCTAAAGAGAGTCCTCAAAGCTTGATCAAGCATAAATGATGGTTTTAGAAGGTGAGTAGGTAAAAACAACTTGCGGAAGTTGAAAACAGACAATAGACCACTGCTGCTGGGTACCAACTATCAATAGAGCAGATGGGAGGTATTGCATGGTCCTGAGGAATATCAAGGATATATTGTAGAAGATCCTGTGAATCTGTTCATTTAGGGTTAAGTAGACTTCATGATTTCTTTAACAATGAGATATAAATGGTGGTCTCAAAAGAGCTCCAATGCCAGAGCATTATTCGGGTTTGCTCTTTGTAACCTACTGCAGAGTTATATGATCTTACTCACATGACAATTAGAAAATTTGCATTTATCACTTGTAGCAATATACAGCTGAGCAGTTGCTCTGGGGGTTTTGAGGTGCATCTTCCTGGTCCTTATAATTACTGTTAGGTGTGGCTTTGGTAGGTTGTATACACAGAAGATCAATTCCTGGCCACAGGCACAATAGTGACAGTAGTGAATGCCCTTGCTGCCAGGCCTCTCTAGAGTAGGATGGGTCCATTTCCATACTGAAATGCTTGTCTCCAGAGCACTTTCTCATTCCATGTCCCAGAACATTTATCTACCACATCCAGGTTTCATGTAAAGATTGCATATGGTTATACTTCATGCCCTTCCACCTCTGGATTCATCTAGACAAAACCTTGGGCATGTGAGTGGGTAGTGAGTCAGGACACACCCACTACTGATAATTATTTAATATCCTTATCAATGGCATAAACAATGGGGTCTAGTGCACCCTCAGAAACTTTGCATATGACACCAATCTGAGTGGTGCTGTCAACACAACAGAAAGAAGGGATGCCATTCAAATGGACCTGGACAAATTTGAGAAGTGGGCCCATGTGAAACTAATGAAGTTGAAGGTGCTGTACCTGGGCTGGGGCATTCCCCATCATGAGTACAGACTGGGAGAAGAACTCATTGTGAGTAGCCCTGCTGAAAGGGATTTGGTGGTTCTAAATAGCTTGACATGAGCAAGAAGTACACGCTTGCAGACTTGATGGCCAACTGCACTGAGGGCTGCATCAAAAGATCATTGACCAGCAGTTTAATAGAAGTGATTGTACCTCTTTACTCTGCCCTTCTGATACCTCACTTGGAGTACTGCATCCAGGTCTGGGGCCCCCAGCACAAGAAGGATGTGGATCTGTTAAAGCCACAGAGGAGTTCCTCAGAGGAGGACCATGAAGATGTTCAGAGGGCTAGAACACCTCTCCTATGAAGAAAGGCTGAGAGAGCTGTGGCTGAACAAGAGAAGGCTATGGGGAGACCTCATTGCAGTTTTTCAATTCTTAAAATGGGCTGATAAAAAAGATGGAGAGCAACTTTTTGCTTAGGCAGACAATGAGAGGACAAGGGGGAATGTTTTTAAAATAAAAGAAGGGAGATTAGATGTTGGAGGAAATTATTCACTCAGGTTGGTAAGGCACTGAATCAAGCATCCCCAGGAAGCTGTGAATGCCCCATACCTGGAAGTGTTTAAGGCCAGGTTAGATGGGGCCTTGGCCAACCTTGGGTGGCATCCCTGCCCTTGGCAGGGAGTTGGAACAGAATGATCTTTGGTTTCCTTCTACCTAAGCTGTTCTATGATTCTATGGTTCTGTGATTCCATGACTGCCTGACAGGTTAAATGATTGTACTGCAGAGTTTAGATATAGCCTAAGTCTAGTGTTGAAAACTGGGCTACCACTTGCTCTATGGTCTTAGTGGCACATCTCTGCCCCTTCTTGCTCAGCTGCATGGGATGTCTATGAATTCTGGGAAAGGTACAGAGAATCCTCCTGTACCACTGGCAATTCTGGAAATGCAGAAGGTAACACCTACTTGACTTTCCATGCTGTCAACTCAAAGCATAAACCAGACATGAAAATTATTGTACTGCAAATGGACTGTTTTCATTTCCTGAACATACATATCATATATAGTTATTCATGCTTTCAGGCTTTCTTCTGAATCTAGAAAAGCTGCAAACAATGTTTTGAAAATTCAAGCTGAAATTCATTGGTGGCTTCTCAAAACTTGCAGCTGAGAAAAACTGAAAAAGTGAGAAATCTTTGAATATTACAAGAACTGCAGTAAAACTTGAATTGCTGGTTAGATCAGGTTTTGTATATTTAGATTCTCTCTGAGAGAAATGTGTACTGATTGTATATATTTGATGAAGTATGATCAGAAATGATTAAAAAAGCTATTACTGAGCAGCTTCCTATCAACCAACTTGGTTCAGCAATCTTCCTACAGTTTTTTGTTTTGTTTTGTTTTGTTTTGTTTTTCATTCTGGGTCATCTTTTAATAGTTTCATGAGGTATGTATAAATATACGTATATATTCATGGAGCTGTATTCCATTCTTGCAAAACCACTGGCAAAATTCCCATGAAGTTTCAAGGGAACAGGATCAGCCTTTTAATGTTTTAATAGTTTTGCAACTTCTTATTGGCTAAGGGACAAGCTGCAGTAAGCAGACTTTCTGTGAAGTTTAGAGAAAATTCTCTGTGCCTTTAATCAGAAAAAATACAAGACTTAGTTGGAGTCCATCAAGCCTAGACATTCTTGTAGACTTCCAGGCTTTTTTGTAAGAAGATTCTTGAAACAGTTGCACTTGTAAAAGAAGATATTTTTGTTGTTGTTGTTGTTGGTGGTTTTTGTTGTTGTTTTTTTCTTTTTTCACAGGACTGGGTGATTATTTGATCTATAGTAGAGGGAAATAGCAGCATATTGGGTACAAAATTATTAGAATGGGCATGATGGCACTTTTTGGTCTCTGCTCCACCATGGGGCTCTGGTACAGAACATCTGCTGGACCTGCCAGCTCTGTCGTGATATTATTTCTAGTTAAACAGGTAAGCTAATTCAATAACTAATAATTAGCAGTATAAATCTACCACGCAGCATTTTAACCTTCACTGCATGTTTGTTTCAAAAATAGTTCTGTTATGACAATTAATGTTAAAATGAGTTATGAGAAATGTGGACTAAGAAGCTGTAGAATTTTGTATTGTAACTCATTCTGAATAGGTAATATATTACAAAATTCTGCTATTAATGTTTATTCATACAGTGAATAAATTGTGTTTACCTGTGTTTACAAAATTTCTTTTCAGAACAATAGTGATCATTATTAAATTATTTTTATTTTACAGCTTACCTCAGATATTAATTCCATTCTGAAATGTGTTTATTTTCTACTATTTCTTCCCCTTGTATTCTAAAGTCACCTTAGCTTTGTTTATAGAGCTACTGCTTAGCCTTTTAGACATATATGAGGAGTGAGTGTTATATCTCCAATGCAAGCCGAGGTTATTGGCATTGTTCTGCACCTCAGCTTCTTAAGAAGGCTAGCAAAAACTATATACAATATTTACTTTTATTTCTTGTAGAGCTTTAGCAAACTGTTCACTTCTTTTTCCTATAAATCTATAAAAACTTAAAAGCATGTTTTTCATCTTTATTGTCTTAAAATTTTAAGAATTTTCAGTATTTAATGATAACAGTTCAGTGTAATTCACTTAAAGGAAATTTTCTTTTTTGTTGGTGGTTTGTTTTTTTTTCCTTCGCATTTTCATGTTCATTAACGTGTACCATTAGTTCAATAACTTTAAAACAAAAAATCTTAAAGTGTTGTAGTAAATTCCAATTTGTCTGAATAAAATTAATATATAAATTTAGGGTAAATTTTTATGAAATAACTATACAAGAAAATGAGCACAACTGATAGGTTTACTTTAAACTGAAAGCAGTAAGTTATTTCTATCCACTTGTCCTACACTTAACTCCAGAGGAAATGTATTTGCATGTGTATGTGCTGTAAAGACTGTAATTTTGCTCCTTTTCATTTTTTATCCTGAAAAAATTACCAGGAGACACATATTCTGATATTTGTTTATTTATTTAGTAGAAAATATTGCTTTTGGATAATTGAATCTAGAACTTCTTTCATATAAAGGAGAATAGAACTGAAATATCTCCCAGCTTTTTGAGAAGTCTTGAATCCATAGTACATCTTGACATAAGTGCTGGTGCCTTCAATATTAACAAAAAAATCTCCCAATGAGTTTTGTGAAATCAAAGTTTTACAAGACTATAAATCACCATGAGTTACTTTATTGTAGTGTTTCCTGTAACTTGTTTACAACAGATCGTGTAAAGAAATGTGTATTTTTTTATATTTAACAATAAAGAAAAAACAATAGTAATATACGACCATATCCACATGTTCTAGCAAACACCTCTATAGATATGAATTATCAATCAGAGTAAATCAAGATGATGGATGAAAAAATGAATAAACATTTGAACTCTTACATTATTTCTAATTCACTCCAAAATTTTATTTTTTTTCTAACCATAATAGCATTGTACAAATAAACAGAACCATTTCATCTTATTGTTAGCTTAGTATAAGAAATTTAAAAGGTGAAATCCTGATTAAAATGTAGTCATTTATGAAACAAACAAACAAACAAACAAACAAAAACAGATTTAAATCAGTCCATTTGCAACCTTGGAGGTTTATTGTTTTAATCCGCCTCTTAGATGAGAGCTTCACACAGTGTTCTCTGCTTTTAAACAGTTGTGTCAACTTTGTGCACCTTGTGTGCTCTGAGTGAACTAAATGAACTTAAAGACACTTCCAGGAAAATCTGATAAAATTTCAGTGCCAGTGAACTTTGGTACAAGCATTTAGGACTAATGTGGTTTATATGTTACCAGCAAATCTTCAGACATTCTGAAGTAAATAAATGTGCAGTTTAGGTCAAAAGGTTACAGACTTTCTGAGCTTCTGTCTTGGACTTTGGTATTTAATTTCTTCTGAGCTTAAAGTTCTGTTTAAATGCTAGAGTACCTTAATGTCAACTGAAATGTAAAACTGAGACAAAAAGCCACATTAAGCTGCATGTTATCAGAATGTGAGATCACTGTAAATTTACTTGAACGCTTGAGAGCATGCATGTTTTGGTAGCAGAGTAGCATAAAATTTAAATCATAATCAAACCACAGTGGGATTTCTAATCACAGACCCATTTCAGATGCAGAGTGATGTATCATCTCTTTTTAGAACACACACAGAACCAGGTCTTCACACACGGTGAAAGCAGGAAAAGTCCCAATGATCACAGCAGTTATTGCTGTACTCCTCACATTGACTCAGGCTATAGATCTTCCTCTTTCTGATAGAACCTGCACTCATTTCTGAAGAATACTGATGACACAAATATGAGATACAAAATCTGCATCTTTTTCCTGTTTTTTTTTTTTTTTGACACTTTCTTTGAATCCTTTTCACTTAGCTAAATAGATACAGGACATCAAGGTGTCTCACCTCCTTAATTTCCCTTAATTTATTTACTTTTATCAGAAGGTCTTATGGCAGAAAACCAAGAAGCTCACAGGCATTTACATCAGTCAGTAGTGACCAGATATTGGATATCTGACTCTGCTTATTGTTTTGCAGAGAATGACAATTGCATTAGGAAGGGAAATGAAAACTGCATTTATGCCTAATCTGCTCCTCCATCTTATTAACTGTGTTTCTTGATGGCAACTTTTCAACCCTTTCTCTAGTAATGGAACCAAACAAGCAGCCAGGTAGCCACTATATGGCTTTTTCTGTGTTTCCTTAGCTGTTTAATGCATTTGTTTATTAGAAACTCTTAAATCAAGCCGTCTTTTCTACAAGTGCGTCATCTCTTTGCCTCTTCGAATGAGGTTCACTGACCCAGGAGTGTATAAAGAATCTCCCTATGCTTTCAGCATTTTGAGACCCACATGAGAGAAATGTCAAGATTTTTATTTTGGAAACATGCATTCCTTTCTCATAGCTGATGTAAATATTCTCTCCTTATCTTACAAGCCCATCAACTGACGAATAATTATAGTCTTTCTACTCCCTGGAATTTAAAGCACAGTTTCTCGAAATTAGCTGAGAGTCTCAAAGCAGAGCAGGGAGCAGGCAACATCTTAGCAAAAATAGGCATAGGGTGTGGTCTCATATAACAAGTAGCTAATATTCACCAGTGTTCATGTTTAAAAGTAAATAAATACAATTTTATTTATTTTCCAACAAACTTAGCCTCAAAGAATAAGGCACAGGTGCCAGTCCTTGGTACACCACCTGGCTCAGACAAGCCTAGTTTAATTGCACAGATGTGAAGGGCAATTTCCAAAAAGGACAAAAGGAAATGAATTTTCCCTGGTGAGCTAAAAAGTATTGTTTGGTGTAAGGATAATTGCTTTTTAGAACACTTGTACTTAGCCCACTATCCAAATTTTGAGACCACATCTCAAGTATTATGTTCAGATTTGGGCCACTCGCTACAAGGAACCCACTGAGTTGCTGGAATGTGTTCAGAGAAGAGCAATGAAGCTGGTGAAGGGATTAGAAAACAAGATGTATGAGGAGAAGCTGAGGGAACTGGGGTTGGTTAGTCTTGAGAAGAGGAGGCTGAGAGGAGACCTCATCTCTCTCTACAACTGCCTGAAAGGACGCTGTAGCAAGGTAGGGGCTGGTTTATTTTCTCAAGTGACAAGTGACAGAATGCAAGATAACCACCTCAAGTTGCACCAGGAAAATCTTAGATTAGATGTCAGGTGGAACAGGCTGCCTAAGAAAGTGGTAGAGTTGCCATCCTTGGAGGTATTTAAGAGATGTATGGATGTTACACTCAGGGATACGGTTTAATGGTGGACTTGGTAATGTTAGGTGGTGGGTGGACCTGATGATCTACTGGGTCTTTTCCAATCTAAATAGTTCTACAGTTTTATTATTTCATGTGTTTCTGCAGCTTCAATGCTGTCCATATAAAAGAAACTGTGTTCTCTCATGCAGCCCACCAGGATTTGTACATCAAAGTGCTCATTTAGGGGAAGGAGCAGCCAAGAGGACCAGATGGGCTCTTGACATTGCAGGATGGTTGATTTTCCAGGCACTAGAGTGCACTAAAGTGCAGAATTCACTATCACCAAACTGAATAAATCCAAAGTTGAGCCTATGTTACAATACAACAGTAAAAGATAAATTGTTTTTGAAGTGCTCCTCTTTATATTCTCTTTAGGCAAACCACATCAAAGCAGTTATTCCAGATTATATTCTCCAGAAATCCTTTTCAGGGGAGACAGTAAAACTGTAGCATCTCCAGGCAAAGAGGATAAGATAACTAAGATGAATGATTATGTGTTTTTCAAAATGCTTAGGAAAATAAAAGTGTCTATAGCAGAGTTGCAGGTGTTGTAGGAAGAAGTGTCTGTTGAAGTGCTCAGGTGGAGCACAGAATGCATTCAGAATAGATAACAGAAGATAAATATTATTGTTTGTTTATTGTACTTTTATTCAAATTATTACTGAAGTACTCAGGTAAGGTTGATTAACTTTAAAAAAACTGTAAAAATAAACAGCCCTCAAAACAGTTATCATTCAGATTCATAAATTAATCTAGCAAAAACAGAAACATAAATGAGAAACCTACATGAGAACGGTCAGCTGACTTTGGCATAAAATGATTGTAAAATGCTTGGAAAGACTGAAAAAATTTTGAAGATCACACATTTTCTACAGTGGCGGAATTAATTGCTTTTTTTTTTCTTTGGTGGTGGTGGTTTCTATGGTAACAGAGTACCATGGCATTAAATTTCTTGCTCAGGCAAAGAAAACAACTGATTAAATTTCAGTAAGAGTCTCCTAGAGAAGGAAGGTCTTTTTGTCCCTGCTTACCTAACTTGTCTCCATTCTCCTCCCCTCTCCTCTCCTCTGTTCTTAAATTTGTTATTATGGAAGGAAACTAGCTCACTAAAACACCACAAGGATCTGATTTTCCTCATGCAAGGTGTTCTTACTCACAGGCCAAAGCATCTCTGCTGGAAAAAACAACTACTGGATGGAACAAATATAAACAAGAATGCTTGAAAATGCTACAGGAATCAACTGTAGATGTTGGTAAGGAAAGAAGCAGAACAATAAAGAAATGTGTTAAATAACATTACTGAATATGCAAATACTCAAATTATTTTACTTGCTTTGTGCAAGTGTGTGCCTCTTTATAAATTCTAAATGTAAACACTCAGCTGTAACTAGACTTACAGACATGCAGTCATGAAGCTAATGGCTGTCTTTGTCCTGAAAGATATTAGGTTTCTATGTATAAAACCAGTTCATATACTGAAATGAACTACTGAACAGCTGGTCCTGAGCTACCATTATGCTATGTCACAGAATACACAGTCAAGAAATGGCTGCTACCCATTACTGGGATGAAACACATCCTTTAGATGAAGGAAATCTATGTTCACTCACTCCCCTTTTCAGCCTGAAGGAAAGTCAAACCCATATTCCTGGAAACTGTAATAGTCATAAGACAACAGGTCATCAAGGGAAAATGAGATGACTCCGATTTCTCATTTAGAAACTGAGCCATGGTAGACAAAAACACAAAACAAATGAGGTAAGGCATAGTCTGGTTTTTGCCTAGGCAAGGCACCTGGGGCCTGCTCTCTTCTCACAGGACTGCTTATGCTTTTTGCAATAATGTCATTAGGTTAATAAACTAAGGCACAGTAACCAGATTGCCCAATGTTCACATAGCACCTGTAACCTTTAGCTTACTGTTCCTTATATATTCTCCCAACTCCGTAACTTGGATTCTTGGCTCAAGAGCAGAATAGCTTCAGAGGACAGTGCCTTGTCCTGAAAAGTGGCAGAGGGAGGACCTGAGTCCATGTCTCCTACCTCTGTGTGTGTGCTCTAAGATTTATGCTCTTTAGTGAAAGGGGAGTCATAATCTGCAATTGTTTTACACTAAAAGTATGTGCTGCTCAGCTAGGTGTCTGTCTTCAGGAGAGGATGACATAGGCTTTGTCTGCGTAGTTGGAGAAGTTCAAGAGGTAGCTGGGATAGTGATGACTGCAGTCACCAAGAAAAGATTTGGAGTGTATCTGTGTTCTGTGTGTTGTACTCAGCAACCATAGGCAACTTTCTGATCCTCTGTACAAGTGATACACTTGTGGGTATTTCTTGGTATTTCTCAGCCCATCAGCTGCATTGGGAGACTCCAGGACAATATTACAAGCACTTTGCTAGTGACAGAAAGCTGCAATACAGTCCACAACTGTATTGGCCAGAACATGAGGTCTAATTAAGATCAATGTGTTTATTTTCCATAATTCAAAATGCCTTGAAGCTGAAAATTGATCCAAATCAAAGACTTTAAAACAGCAGAAAGAAAACCTGATAGATATGGAAACCTGAATTATACAATAATTTACATTTTTAGATTTCTTTAATTTTTTTTTTTTTTTCCCAAAATATTGAAATATCTAACATACCCAGGTCTTGGAAAAGAGGAAGATAGGATTGGAAAGTCAAGGAAACTGTTTTTAATGATCATACAAAATATAGAAACTTTTATCTTCTTTCAAGTGAATTAGGAGTTACTGAAAATGAGAAGCTTGCCTTGGCATGGCAGGATGTTAAAAGTAATTAATTCTTATGCTCTCCAGCTTTCATCGCTGATCTGCTCGAGGCAGTTACTGTTCCTGGCAGCTGTCACACCATGAGCTAATTGCCTTGGCATGTGATGTGAAGCTTTGATGGCTGGAAAGCAAAGCAAGACCCCATTCTCATTTCTGACCCTGATCTCCATCAATAATTTGATTCAGCTTTCATACTACTTGGGGCAGAAAATGCTTCACTGATGAAAGATGAGCAAGTAGGCACACAGCTAATGAGAGTGTACTGCTTACTAGCAACTGCTGCAAGCTTTGTACCTGTTTTGTTGATCTGGGCTTTGGGTTTAAAGCTTGTACTAAAGAAATATGACCCCATTTTTAATAGGACAGAATCAAATTTATTCACTTAACTCCATCTCTGAGAAGAAGCCTTGGAAATACCTAGTTTTATTTTAGGTATCTTTTTCTAAAATTTTATTTACTGCAAAAAAACTTCTGCTGCTAGCTAGTGCAATTCAATGCACAGAAGTAGATCACATACCAATGATAGTGCAAAGGAAAGGAAAGGAAAGGAAAGGAAAGGAAAGGAAAGGAAAGGAAAGGAAAGGAAAGGAAAGGAAAGGAAAGGAAAGGAAAGGAAAGGAAAGGAAAGGAAAGGAAAGGAAA
>CM021748.1:72433-189993 GCA_011075105.1 Heteronetta atricapilla
AAGAAAAGAAAAGAAAAGAAAAGAAAAGAAAAGAAAAGAAAAGAAAAAAGACAAGAACCCTACAACTTTCCTAGCAAATAGCTTGATCTCAGAGGACCCCTGTTCTGCCAAAGTCAGACAGCTTCATTCCCCACGGCCTCCTGAGCTTTAACTGGTCCTTTCAATGAAAAAGTGTGAAAAGCAAAACCTTATTTTCCATTTGTCTGGAATTTCACCTCATAATCTAGCTAGCAGCAGACTGGAGGATTTAACATAACACAAATTCCATCCTGCCTGACACAGCATACAGCCCCAGCACTGAGCTTTGCCAGAATGGGAAATTACTCTCCTGTGCTGAATATAGAGCATAGTAGAAATACCTTGACAATATTCACCTCATAGTACTGAAGATAAAATTAAAATATTTACTAATCAGCTTTGGGTTTTGAAGCTGGGAATCATCCTTGCTACCTCTGTGTTTGCAAAGAAGCCTGGCTGCATGTTCTCTGTGAGAAAACACTTTGGAACTGCATATGCTCGCTTTCAGTTTTCATGTTATGTTTTAAGCAAAGAGTTCAAACAGGAATCCAGGGGTCAGTCCTGCTGCCTGCTTGCCCAGCCATGCAATTATATGCAATGAATGCAGCAGAATTTCAGGTAACAATAAAGTATATAGTTTACCTCATTTCCATTTCTTGTAACTTCTTTTGCCATAGGGTTCATCTTTACTGATGTCAAAATAAAGTCTCTTAGATGAGAACTGTTACTGTTGAATGCTTTTTAATTCACCTTTTGTTACTTTGTTTGGTGAGCACTGTTATTTTTTATTAATTTGCTGACTATATTATTCATTAAGAATTTATTGATTACTTTATTAAGCACTGCTATTTCAGGATCTTCATGTGTTACCAAGACCTTAGTAAAATATAGTGAGCATATGGATTCCCAACCTCACAGTTCATTCAAGTACAATAAAATTTCATGAGTACTGAGGGCTTTCCATTGTCTATTGACTGTTCTGGATTGTAACTTGTGGGCAGAAAAGTACTACATTAAGTCATCATGTCTGAGGTTTCTCTGAAAGCTTTCCAACCAATCCTAAATGTGGATGTTAAGCATAACATACCAACATACCAGAGCTAGTATCCACCCACAATGGATTATTCACCTTGATTTCATATACTTTGGTTCTGAACAAATGTCATAGCCAAGGTGATAACTCACCCTCTTTATTAGGTTCTTCCTGTTTGAATATTTTCATAGAGCTGAGTATGGCCATGCACGCACATTGCTCTTCCTGGGCACTTGCACTCTCCCCAAGAGAGTTTCTACCAGCAGGCACAGCTCACTCTGCTACCCAGATAGTACTCATTAGCATACAAAAATCTTTGTAGGGAAGACGTGGATTATGAAAATAACATATTCTGCATCTCCATGTCCCCTCTGTAGAGAAGCTTTTCTTGAACTAGAAAAGCAAAATGAACATATTGGAGGAAGATACACAAAGAAAAAAGTATAGCAGGAACAAATATCAAATGAAGTGCTTCCATTCTTCCTCTGAGGTCTTGCTCATGACATAGAATCATAGAGTCATAGAATGGTTTGGATTGGAAGGAACTTTAATGATCATCTAATTCTGTCCCTCCTGCCATGGGCAGGGACACCTTCTACTTGACCAGATTGCTCAAAGCCCCATCCAGCCTGCCCCTAGTTCCCAAGGTCTTCATTTTTTTCCCTTTTTAAAAATAGAGGTTACGAGAAGAGGGAAAACCGTCTTCTAGTCAGTGGGAACTTCACTAGACTGACAGGACCTCTCAAATATGATGGAGAGAGATGTAGCAACTACATCCACCAGTTCCCTCAGGGTCCATGCATGCATCTCATCAGGTCCCATGGACTTGTGCACCTTTAGGTTCCTTATTTGGTCTCAAACCTGATCTTCTACGGTGGGCAGTTCAGCATTCTTCCAGTCCCTGACTTTGCTTTCTGGGGCCTAGGCCATGTCGCTGGAGCTCCTGTCAGTGAAGACTGAGGCAAAAAAGTCAGTAAGTATCTCAGCCTTCTGCATATCCTGGGTGACTGGATCTCCCGTTTCCTTCCAGAGAGGGCTTACAATTTCCCTAGTCTTCCTTTTATCAACAATGTACCTATAGAACCCTTAAAATGCTATAGTACCTATAGAGCCCTTGATGTCTCTGGCCAAATTTAATTCTAAAAGGGCTTTGGCTTTCCTAACCTGGTTCATGGCTGCCCAGGCAATATCTCTATATCCCTTCAAGGGTATCTGTCCTTGCTTCCACTCTCTGTAGGCCTCCTCTTTCTGCTTGAGTTTGGTCAGGAGCTCCTTGTTTCTCCACACAGGCCTCCTGGTGTTTTTCCCCAACTTCCTCTTTCTTGGGATACACCTCTCCTGAGTTTGGAGGAGGTAATCCTTGAATATTAACCAGCTATCTTGGGCCACTCTTCTCTCCAGGTCTTAGTCCTATGGTGTGCTACCAAGCAGATCCCTGAACAGGCCAAAGTCTGCTCTCCTGGAGTCCACAGTACCAAGTTTGCTGTGCTCCCTCCTTGATGCCTTCTGAATGCAAAACTCCACAAATTCATGATCTTTGCAGCTGAGGCTGCCCTTGAGTTTCGAATTCCCCACCAGTCCCTCTTTGTTGGTGAGAATGAGGTCCAGCATAACATCTCTCCTCATTGGCTCCTCTATCACTTGTAGAAGGAAGTTGTTATCAATGCATATCAGGAACTTCCTGTATATGCCCTGCTGTGCTGTCCCTCCAACAGATACTGTGGTGTGTGAAGTCCTTCATGAGGAAAAGGGCATGAGAATATGAGGTTCCTTCTATCTGGCTATAGAGGGCCTCGTCTGCTAGGTCTTCTTTGTCAGTTGGCATGTAGCACACTCCCCAGTAATGTTCCCTATCCCTGCTATCCCTTTAATCCTGTCCCATCAGCTCTCTGTCAGCTCCTCATCTAACCCCAGGCAGAGCTGTATACACTCCAGCAGCTCATTGACATAGAGGGCAATGCCCTTTGCTCACCTCCTCTATCTAATTCATCATTAAAGATAACAAATGTAATAAATAATTAAAACATTCTGTTTGTTATGAAAGAAATCTTCATGGCAGAAGTCAGTCTATTTCAATGACTCAGACACAGCTGACTCTGAAAACTGTGCACAAAGGACTGTTATGTAGATGTGTCCCCAGGCCACACAAATAATAATTGCATTTGATTGCACAGGTGGAGTCAGTTAACTCTGCAATTAATAAACCAGTAGGATCCATTTTGTTGCATGTAGTCATGGCAATGACTAGCTGTAATTAAGATTACTAGCTGTAATGGCGTTTGTGCAAGATCATTCTGGAAATGAGACCTTGAGTGCATTAAAATTTGAAAAGAAACCAAGGCTGTTCTCTATTTTTGTCTTTCCTGCAAAGATTTCATGAGAACATGCAGGGAACAGACTCCAGAAACCCGCCCTGGCTATGTTGCAACACAAAGTTGGACTCAAAGATTTCTGAGCTATGTTCATGTCTTGCTTACCTGTGTGCATGTATTGTATAGATATATTATCTTTCTTTTTTGTTCCTAGGAAGAAGAACATAAATTACTTACCACATTACAGCTGTTGTACACTATAGGATATTATTTTTCTCTCATCTCACTTGTATTAGCTCTCTTTACACTTTCTTTGCTCAGGTTAGTAAAAATTTGCATGCATTTTTAAATTATAGACCACAGTATGCACATTCTTGTTTTCATATATTTGAGTTTATTACTTAACTTCTGATATAAATTAGTTTTTTTCTAATAATAAGTCTTAAAAAGGTAATTCCTAATTAAAATCTATTAATGGCAGCAATATGACTACAACAGTATTTAGTTGTTGTTGTTATTGTTTTAATTAAATATATTCCAAAGGATTGATATATTTTCTTCCTACAGAAAACTTCACTGCACAAGAAACTACATCCATATGAATTTATTTGTGTCTTTTATCTTGCGTGCCACAGCAGTTCTTATAAAAGACACTGTATTCTACAATATTTACTCCAAAAGACCAAATGATGAAACTGGATGGATATTATATCTCAGTCCTGAGGTAACTTTTTAGTTCATTGCTAATAGTGAATGTGTGCTGTCAGTAGACATAACAGTTGCAGTTTCAGAAGTTTGCCAAGTGGCATCAAGATTTCAGGTATTTGTTAGTTGAGATTCAAATGCTGAAAAGATAAATCTTGGGGTAATCTGGAAAAAAAAAAAGATTTTATAAATTATAAAGTATTGATTTTATTATAAAGGCTTGTATAGAAAAAAATGAATAAAAGTATATGTATAGGAACTTCTACATAAGCAAAACAATTTTTTTTACATCTGTAGCTTTAGGAGGAAACCTATCCATTTATTTTGCACTTTCATATTATATTTATTTGCTCTAGATATGCATAGCACAATGCACCCAACCTTACTTTTGAGCAATGTTATCAAACTATGTATTTGCATTGAAAGTACACTAAGGGGAAAATGTACTTTAAAGGTTTTTCTCTAGTAGGAAAATATTCTAATTTTCTTACACTTCTATACATGATGAAATAACAATGTCTTTCATTGTCACCACTGTGGATATATTATACTTTTATGATGTATCAACATGGTTTGCCCATGTTAGCAAGCTAAATTACCTGTAAGATGTTTATCACTTCATAGCACAGGACTTCTGCTTGGGGACTATTGACTTAATAGCTCATCAGTAAAATTTCTGATATGCAGGTCATGATAAAGAGTGCATACCACAGCCTACACTGTCAATATCCTATCTCAATTATCAGCTCTTCTCAAATTTTGTGGCCATCCAATATAGAAACCTTCAAACTGTTACACTCCCTTCCAACCTCTCTGAGTAGCACACAGAGTCTCAGAAGTACTACAAGTCTTGTTTCTCCTCATTTCCTCTTAAAAGTACTGAATACAGGTTGAGTAATTGCAGATTAATTCAGTAAATTCTTTCTGGTTATTGGTACATAAGTTTGGAATATATTTGGATGAATCATATAATCATAGAGTATCTTGAGCTGGAAAGGACCCACAAGGATCATCAAGTCCAACTCCTGGCTCCACACTGGACCACTCAAAAATCAGACCATATGTCTAAGAGTGTTGTCCAAATCCTTCTTGAACTTCAGCAGGTTTGGTGCCATGACCACTTGCCTGGGGAGCCTGTTTCAGTGTCTGACCACCCTCTCAATGAAGAACCTTTTCCTAATATCCAATCTGAACCTGCCCTGATAAAGCTCCATGCTGTTCCCTCGGGTTCTATCTGGTCACCAGAGAGAAGAGATCAGCATCTCCCCTCTGCTTCCCCTCATGAGGAATCTGTAGATCACAATGAATTTGAAATTGTAACCAGAAATTAATTAGAGTAAGTATTGAACAGAACAGCCACTGTAGCGTCACTTTCTGCTGACCTGCTTGTGTACTAGCAACACTTTTTGTCTACTGAGTATTCATTTCATGAATACTCCTCAGTTCTTTCCCTTGTTCTTAGCGTCAACCCCTGGCATGAACAGGAGCCACTCTACCTTCAGCTCCTTTTTCCTCCAAAGAGCCATACACAGCCTAATTGCATCACAGGTTCTCTACTCTCAGATAGTCCAGATCTCGCAAAATAACAGCAGCTCAGTATCTTGCAGAATATATGACTGAACTATATATGTACCAAAACCACACACTGGTTTTTAAATGGTTGCTAAACTAACAAGAATAAAACAGGATTTGTCAGAGTTTTCCCATATTACAATGATGACTGGTCTTTCATTCCTACAGATTTTAATCATTTGCAGGACTGCCCAGTTTTTCATGCATTACTTTGCTGGGGCAAATTATTTTTGGTTATTGGTAGAAGGAATTTATCTCCATACATTATTGATTACTGCTGTACTCTCTGAAAGGCGACTGCTACAGACATATATTGTGATAGGATGGGGTAAGTACCTAACAATTTCAAAGTTCTTGATTCTGTGGCTTTTTTTTAAGTCATTGGTGGATATTTTGTAATGAAGAGAGAGAAAAAAAAAAAGATGTTTTTGTTGTTTTGAAGTCAGCAATTGTCAATAAAAGTATATTAGAATTGACACACTAGCTGCAGCTCAGTTTGACCTGCAGGTACAGAAAATGGGTTAATTGTTTTATAAGATAAAATAGCTTAATAGACAGAATGAGAAGAAATTTTTACTATATTTGACCATATTTTCTGTCATTACTGAATATGAAAGCACTATCAGCACCTTCACTTTCATCCTTCATAATAGAGCACCTACATGGTGAAGATGTCTGTACATTAAGCAATTGGCTTTTATATATTTACCTTGCTATCTCAACAAGTTCTTCAAGTTCTAAAGCATGCTTTAAATCAGAGGACAGTGTGAAACTTTATCATATAAGTCCTATATTTCAGGCATATTTTAATGGAATAAAGACAATATAAAGTTAGTTACAAACATTTGAGCAATTTTGTGTAAATCGTATTCTTTTTTGTTTTTGTATGAGAGGTGTGTGTAATCTGACAGTTGTATTTGGTGCTCACTCAGAGAACATGATAATGGACAAAATTATTTGTGTGGACAAAGGGGAAAGTCAAGGTTTCCTAATTCCCAATAGTCATCTAAGATCTACCTGTACAACTTAGATAAAAAATGTACTTTTAGACAATACCTGGATTTGGTGCAAGAGTTACTGGTTCATATTCAGTGGCCTGCCTTGAGGAGGATGATAGGATGGTTAGACTATGGTGGATGATTACATAGTTATAAATAAATTATTCCATATTTACTCTGCTGTTCTGCATGCTAAAATTATCGACCCAGGATAAAGAGGAAAATTTTAAAGGTACGTTTAAACTGAAAAATAAATGAAACAAATGTCAGCTAAGACTGAAGTTCCACTGATTACAGCTGTAATGAAGAAACCTCCACAGGTTTAAAAGAAATTTTTGTTGATTGTTACTAAGACTGTAGAAAATTCCTTGTCAATTTGACAATAATTCATGCCATTTAGTTCTAGCTATCTTCAAGTTGTACTCAGTTCTTTCATGGAGAATTCAAACAGCTAATTTTAGTCCTTTTTGACATCTACATTATCTCCTGAGATTTTAATTGGATAGCATCTAAACCAAATGGACTACTGGAAAAATTCCTAGAATTAAGTGAATTTTAGATAAGGTTATTCTTCATGCCTTTATAGCTGTATTTATTAAATAAACTATATTTATTAAATGAGAACAATTGCTGTAGAAAATAACAACACTTTGAGGAAGATCTGAAACAGGGCTTCAGTGTCAAAAATACCACACGGGAAATCTCAACAAAAAATAAATAAATTCAAAAATGTAATTTAAAAGCTTGTTGAAGTGAGTGTGGAAAATTAATTTTGGGCAAAACTGTCTAGTCTGAAAGAATACTGATGCATGAAAGAACCCGGAAACCTTTTACAGAAAAATCTTGCTTTTACTAACACTGACATGGTTAAAAGGTATCTGATATTTGTCTCTGACAAAATTTGAACCAGGTTTTGGATACTCATGGTATGGTATCATATGCATTGCTCTGAAAACGTTAAGATAATGTGCACTGTGAAATATTGCCATCAGAAATCACTGAAATAGTAGTCAGACCTACTGATTTTGGCAGTGACACATTTTATTCTGGAGTATTAAATCAGTTAGTTCTATGACATGAATACAAAACTTACTGTTGACCTTGTTTGTTGTGTCAGGTTTTTTTTCTTTTGTTAACAGTGAGAATATCTATATTCTTTTCTTCCTGTTCACAGTTTTAAAGCCAAAAAAATATTTCATTTTGCTTCCTGCACCAATAAAAGAACTCTAATATATGGTTCAGTACCTTGTACCTCTTAGATCTTTAGAGATGAGGAGAAAAACAAAACAAACAAAACAAACAAACAAACAAGAAAAACAACAACAACAACAAACTAGCCTATAACCATAAACTAGAAAAACAGGTTATTCCAGCTAAGGTTCCTGAGACACTGGGGAGTTCTGAGGCCCTGGAGATTAGCCTTCTTTGCTAATCAATACAATAATGAGCTAATAATGTGGTTAGATGTTAGAGTACAGAACAAGGATAGAAGTGGGTGCAGTGTTTTCAATTAACTCAAAATTATTTTATTCAATTTAATTCAAAATTATCTCACTGTGTAGCATATCCTGGCATTTTGACATCAGATCAGAAAAAAGCTTTAACAAAAATCACTGCTTTCAATTCAGGAAGAATGTACAATGGGGAAAGGTAAGTTTTATTACATACTTGGAAGAAACTTTTTTTTTCATTTTCTTTTTCCATCTCTGAAACAGAAATATTGTTATACTCTTCAATATAAACTTAAGTTTAACTTCATTAGGTTAACATGATTAAAAACTTGTTGGAAATAGGTATGATTAAGATTACTTATGATTAAGATTATTATCATTATTTACTGTACTGATTATTTACTCATCAGTCATTTGGAACACAGTGCCTAAAAGTAAATGCTAGATACTCAAATGCAGTTTTTTCAGGTCCCAAGGCAGATGTGAAATTTCACATAAGAAATCCTTTTGTAACAAATCCACTCACACATTTGATCTGAGAGGAATATGTACAAATATCCCAATATATTACATCTCAGTTTTGGTGACGAAACCTAGATACATAGAGAGACATCTCTGTGCATGTTTTCTCAAGCGTTAACAGGGCAGATAGAAAACAGAAACAGGAATATTAAAATCCTGCATTTTGGTATCTGGATAGAAATTTCTTGGTCAGAATTGTCTCAGAAAATTGGTCTTGCTCCAGAACAAGTCTAGTTTCTGAGGGTAAATGATCTTAACAATAAAGCAGATAAAAAAAATCCTGTCATCTTCTCTCCATAATCAATGAGGACTCCCAAATATTCTCAACCAATTTCCTTATGTTCACAGGGAAATCAAGTAGTTAATACTAAAAATAAATAAATAAATCTTTCCTTATTATCTAAATGTGAATTCAAGCTCTATATGATTAAAGTAGATTTTTAAATTATTATTTTATTTTTCATTTTCATTTCTGTGCCATCTCCCAAACTCTGTTGCTCCTCTCTTCCTCCAGTATGATTTTTGCTTTGTTTTTTGAAGCCCATGCTCTAAGTGAAGTTTCACTTCAGAGTTCCCGTGAGTTCTTAAAATCAGATAGAATTTAAATCTTAAATTTAGTCTACCTTATACAGAGTGAGATTCATTTTACCTTATGAAGTTAAATTTAGGTAACTAATATCTAGACTCTTCCTAGAATTAAAAGGAGAAGAGAAGAACCTTTGAAAAGTGAATTTTAATGTTTAAGAGAAGTAGGATATTATCTTAATCTTTTCATGTGTGCAACTCTAGATATAGTCAAATAAGAACTGGTATTTCCCAAAGAATCTTTTTCTCTGGCCTAACCTGTATCCATCCAGAATGCTGCTATGAATATTATTTTTCAGGGTTGAAGTTTTTAACATGCTATCCAATTTTCGGCATCCTTCTTTTTCCTCTTTTACTTATTCCTCTTCAGAAATTAACTTCTCTTTCATGCTTGTTCCCATCCTTCTTTATCTATTAAAAGTTTCTGTCAAACGATAACACTTCACTGTCCACTGGCAAACTTCTGGGCTGTCTCCTTTACTGTACTTTATACTTTTGAGGTTCATTGTCACCATTCATAACTTGATTTCTCTGTTCTTTCTTACATTCTTTAAAGATCTCTGTGCTATGATAGTTTTTAAAGTTCATGGTTCTGGCACACCAAGACCACTGTCTTTCATGCTGGTTAGTGTTCTCTCATTGCTGCCTCTTTCTTTCCACTTCTCTGAATGCTATTGCATTGATCACCAGCTCACTGGCAGGTTTTGTTACTTGTTCATACTGCAATAGGACAAGTCTGTTAAGAAATCTGATTACCAATGTAAGACTATAAGTATTATCTACTTGTAAGTTCGCCTCAACTGTTCTCATACTCGTGTAATCGTCACTGATTTCATAATGGCCTTTTCCCACTATTTAGCTGTTTCTTATTTATATTTATTAGAATGACTCCTTAGACAGGAGATCTGGTCCTTCACTTCTTACAGACATTTGTGGTACTTCTGCTGCTGCTGAGCCAGCAGCATGTTTACACTTGCAGCTACACACACCTCCTCAGCTAATCCCCAGGAACTGCACTTGATAATGTCCACTCATCCTCCCTAGTGTCATGCTTGGAGATGGAGTTTCACACTGGAAAACTCCATATTCCCCTGCATATGTCATCTCCCTTCCTGAGTAGTCCACACCCTGATTGTTCTCTCAGACCTACTTTCTACACCAAAACAAACTTACATCCAAGTGAGATGGTTTCTATCTCTTTCCCCATATTACTCATGCGGAGGTCTATTTTCACAGAAACACAGAATGGCTGAGGCAAGAAGTTACCTCTGGAGGTCATACGGTCCAACCTCTCTGGCTCAATCAGGGAGACCTAGAGCAGGTTGTCCAAGATCATGTCCATGACAGCTTTTGAATACCTCCAAGGTGGGACACTATTCAACCTCTCTGGGCAACCAGAGAGGTTGAACTCAGATTTTCCATTTGTGCCTATTGCTCTAGTCCTGTCACTGACTGCCATTGAAAATAGCTGTCCCCATCCTCTGTACTCTCTCTTCATGTACTTATAGACTTATAAGACCTCTCCTCCAAGCCTTTTCTTCTTCAGGCTGAACAGTCCCACCTCTTTCAGCCTTTCCTCCAGTCCTTTCAGCATCTTTGTGACCCTTCAGTGCACTCTTACTACTATTTTTGTGTCTCTCTTTTACTGGGGAGCTGAGCACTGGACACAGTACTCCAAGTGTGGCCTCACCAGTACAGAGTATTTCCTCTGAGAGTATTTTGCATCTGATCCTTTTGACACACTGCTCCCTCCATTCCAGCTCTCCTCACAACCTTAGCTAACATTCCCAGACTCATGAATAGTCCTTGTTCTGACCCATATCTCCTCTTCATTGTGCCATATCCACCAGATAATCTGCCCTGTGTTGTTGAGCTGAGAATCCAGCTGAATAGATGCCTTTTGTAGCTCACATTGCCTTGTGCTTGAAGCTTGTACTTGCACATATATAGGCCACTGGAACAGTGTAGTAATACTTAGTTCAATATTTTTTTCACTCTGTGGTCTATGATTCAGAGGGGGGAGTGAGAGGGGGAACAATATGGGGATGGGGACCATGGATTAACTTTAAGGGGTCCATGAAATGTAAATCAGAAAAACGAGCTTTTGTTAGTTGTGTTAACTAACCAGATAGAATTCTATGTCTCCACTAAAAATGTTTAAGGTTTAACAAATGAAAAATGTTAAAAAACAGTACTTTAGGTAGTCTGTGATGCCTCAAGTGCCAATTCTTCTGAAATCTCATGGTCAGGGATTTAGAAGATTAAGACTAGGCAGAAGTGTATGTAGCTATATATATTTGTATGTGTATATATATTCCAGTGGTGACAATTTCTATACTGAAAATTGGATATGCAATTGTAGAATGAAATGTCTTATTGCCCTTAAACTACAAATGGGGAAATACAGGAGAAAAGACTGATTTTTGTACAACATCTAAATAGAGTACTGAAAACCACGCCTTTGCACCACACACTGTTGTAGTGTATCTGTATTTTATATGAATCATTCTGTAAGCTTGGCTGTAATCAACTCCTTTTCTTTTCAGTTGTTCCTATTCTGTTTGTGGGGCCATGGGGAATAAGCAGATCAAAATTGGAGAACACAGGGTAGGTTACTAAAGGAAAAGTGTCTTAGAATACTGGTTTTCAGTTGCTTATTTTTTTTTTTCTGGAAATCATTGACAGTAATTGACACTGGTATTGACAACTGGATTATATTAAGATTATAGTACACATATTAATACTTCTTAGATTTTCTAGGTTCATTTTAGTCCTTTCACAGTAAACTAGTAGGAATTCATGGGTTCACATGTATAAATCAAGAAAGAAAATGAACATTCACTGTTTCTCAAATGCAAACTATTTTATTCATTGTTCATGAATGTGAACATGGAAATTACATGAAGCAAAATTTCAACACAAACATCTTCACTGAGAGCATCTTGCTAGCAAGAAAAGAAGACCAGTGCTTTCATTGGAGACCATCTGTGGTTTGAGTTTAATTAATATTCACTGCAATTTTGGAAGAAAAAATCAGTTATTATAGATGATGACAAGAACTGATATTCACAAAAAGCTGATATTAGATGAATTCATTCAATATTCAGTGAATTAAATAGTAAGAGTAACCTGCATCAGTAGGCATCAGTTTTCCAGTCTTACGGTTTTCAGTGTTGCTGTTAATGGCATCACATAGACTTTGCTGTTCATATGAAGTACACAGCCTATGGAAACTTCTCTCAAGACCCTAGTGGAAAGATCTTCAGAAAACATACAATAACAGTTGTTGGTGAGACTCGTCCTATTTTAATTTGATTTCTCCTGAATGTCACCTAAAAAAGTTAAAATTTGTCCAATTCCCTTTGAAATATATACATACATTATTTCAGTTTTCTAATTAATTTCTATGAAAATAATTTAATTATACTTTAAATTATTCTGCAGGTGCTGGGGGACAAATGAGCACATGGGAATCTGGTGGATCATCCGAGGACCTATGTTGTTTTCCATTACAGTAAGAATTATTTTATCTTTTCCAGTATCATACACAAATATGTCTTTTGTGACACTTTCTCCCAGTGTAATCCATTCATTGGATTGGAGGACATGAGATAGAAAAGACTATAGATGGGATCTCTTACTGTGTGGGGTTAGACATTGCTTCATTTTGTCTGTCTGCAAGCAACAAGAATTTCAGTAACAGTCTCTCAAAACGCTACTGTGTATCTGTGCAGTGAGTTCTGCACAGTCCTGCACAAACAAACACAAAGCCTTTTGCTGCTCATAATTGTAGCCTAACTCGATGCAGTGAGCACGTTATTTTGGAGAGTGTTACAATGTGGTGAGCATCTACAGAGTAAATTCATGTGATAACAAGGACAGAGAGAAGTAGCAACAGAAAGTCCTAATGGTCATGGAGAGAAAACATTCCTCTAATCAGGCATCAGAAGAATGGAATAAAATGAAACACGGCATGGTAAGACTAAGATACAGTTTAAAATAATAATAAAATTGCACAGAAGACTAAACCTGAAATTGGGTGATAATGAAGAGATGAAAATAGCATGAACAGAGCAATTCATGAGGACATAATTATGAGAACAGATTTTTGATAGGTGGGGCCATGATCTCTATCCATAATTATCTTATATTCTTACAGAGCCAACAAGGCATAAAAGGATTAAAGGAATAGGTGATTAGATTAGCATCTTGCTAATCTTTCTGAGATAGAAAATCTACAGAAGATATGTTCTTTACTTAGACAAGCATTGCTCAAAATGCAATATTGAGGCATTGATGCATCTGGAAAAAACATTGTTTTCTGTTACACTGGAGAAAAGCTGTAGACATTATTACTTAAGTGAAAAAACAATGGACTGTTTTGCTGCTGCTGAGTTGGAGAAAGCCATGTGAGAGAGAAAGTGGACATAGTTGTGAATTGCACACTTAATAAGCAGTCAACAAAAAGTAAATAAGTTGAAGGACAATGGAGGTCTTTGTCTGTCTCAAAAAGGCAGTGGAGAGAAGAGCCAGAAAAGAAAGGGAAAAGGCCTGAGAGTTGAGAAGAGGCAAAATGTGAAAGTGTTCAAGACTGAAACTGCCCCAGAACTGAGAAGGTGTTCAAGACAAAGTCCAGAACTGAGGGGATCTGAACCAATTTCTTCCTGGATATGTTTAACTCTGAAGGAAGACTGGATTGCCAATTTACGTTTTTGGAGCTTGGGTAGAAAATAAACAGCTAGTAGAACATAACAAGCAAAACCAAAGACTAGCATTTCTATTATATTAAAGAGATTCAGGAGTTTTGCTTTTGTTGTAAGAATGTTACATTCATTGATGTTAGTATGCTCAACCCAGAGAAAGTTCCCTGAATAACATGAAACTAAACAGATCTAAGAGTTAGGAATGAATTCATAAATAATTTGAAGAATAGCACTTGGATAGAGATTATCAGTAGTTTAAAAACACCTTTTAATGAAGATATTTCTGCATGATTTCCTGTTAGCTAGTCACATGGTAAGGCATAATCTTTGCTGGTATATATCAGTGCAAAGAACTGAGGAACTGAAAAATTTGCCAATGACACGAAGCTGTGTGTCGCAGTCGACATGCTGGAGGGAAAGGATGGCATCTAGAGGGCTCTTGACAGACATGAGAGGTGGGCTGGTGTGAACCTCATTATGTCCCTGTGACATAATGATGACTCTTTTTCTTCTGAAGAAAATCAAACCAAAATAACTTGAATTACTGAGATCTTACACTTTGGAACTCCATCTATTTATGTTTCCATTTTCAGGTGTCTGTTTTAAAGGTATATCTCCTTATCACCCTGTGATTTTTTAAAGATATATCTGTGCACATTTGTAGAGAACAGTATGAAAAATGTATGATTCTTTAACAGGACAATAACTGGACTATACAACAAATGAAGACAAGAAAAGTATTCCTGAGTAATTGTCCATCGACCATATTGGGAAGCACCGTTCCATATTAAAATTAAAATGTAATTTTGTAATGGAAGATCACATACTATAATGTATATGTAAATCAGGCTGAAATAAGGCAATGCTAAGTTTCCTAACTGCACAACTTGAATATCTTTTTTTTGTATAGGGCTTTTTGTTTGTGAAAGTAAAATAGTTAATGCTGTATAGGCCTTTGCAGGCCACACTAGATGGGAAATATTGTCAGGTTAGTCTCAGTCAAGTCAGAACAATTTTATTAACATTGAATTATATGTAAAAGGATGCACTGCCCAGAGCTTCCTTATCCAGTTGACTATAAAGTACTTATCTAGAGAATTCCAAGTGCTGCTTTTATTCAACCACATCCTGCCTATCTGACTAATTTTGGTGAAAAGTTTTATAACTTAAAGGTACATTAATGCTGTAAGTGTCTCACTGGGAGAGAGTTCCTATCAGCACAGCCTGTCACTACTGCTTTGTGCTCTGTCCTGTGGCTGTAGTAATAACCTGCTTCTGTTCTGACCTGAACACAGTAGCATTCTGGTTATTTGACATCAGCTTATACAAATATTTAATGCCAATTTTATGGCTCTTTTATAGCTATATGAATAATGTCATCAAATCTTGCATAAATAACCAATATATATTTTCTTTCAAGGTTAATTTTGGCATCTTCTTAAAAATTCTAAGGATGCTGATTTCCAAACTGAAAGCCCAGCAGATGAGCTTTCATGACTACAAATACAGGTATGTAATAAACACTAAGAAATCCTAGTCTTTTTTTTTAATGCTTCAGAAGATTCCCATTGTGAACTTGCAAACTAAACATTAAACTACCACCACCAATGTAAAAGGTATTTAGAATTAGACATATGAAAGCCAAATAAATAAACAGGCTCCACAAATAGTTCCTCATCTCAGTAAGAAGGATAAGTTATTGCCTGTGTGCTGAGCATTATGGGCATTTTCTCAAGTTTACAATGCAGTAAGACTTCTGCACTCATGTAACTAGACTATAAAAAGATAGCCTTAACTGCTGTGACACTTTTAATTTCCTTGGGCCCTCAAAAGAAAAGGAAGTTCAGAAGATTTGTGGAACTTTCCTAGGTGACACTAGCATTTAACTCTTTTTCACAGACACAAACACCACTGATTGAAGAATATCCCTCTTCTTCTTGTAAATCCAGATGAGAAAACTAGCCTTAGTCTGCACTTGTGCTGGCCCTCTTGTGTTGTTTCCTAGCCAGACTCTCAATGGTGCAGCATGTCTTACATGAAGTCCCAGAATTGACCTCTGCATGAACATGTTCCCACTTTATGGGAACAGCAAGGACAGGCTGCTCTGCAAGAGCAGGTGAGCCAGAAGCAAAGGATGACAGCAAGGCAGGCAGGGACAGTGATCTAATTGACAAGGGGCATAGACTCACAGTACTAAAATGAGCAGGGCAGGTCCTGTGAAAGTAGTCAAGATAGTCAATAGTCCAGTGGTCATCAGACAAGTCCATAGTGAAGGACAAGGCAGCTGCAAGGTCAAGCCAGGAAATCACATGTAATATGAAAACTGCAATTAAATAAATGGGAACTAGAGGATATGCTGTTTTACACATTTCATCTCTTTCCAGTTCTTAGTATCATTTATGAAGAGCTTTGCGAAGCCCTGTCTCCTACAACAGTCCTGCCTCACTTATATCAAGTATTTTATTGTCAATTATGGGATATTATGGGATATGGCAAATTATGGGATATGCCCAACCTTTTTAAGGGATATGGCCAACCTCTTTCCAGTGGTCTGTAGGGACAGGACAAGGGGCAATGGCCACAAAATGGAGCACAGAAAGTTCCGCACCAATATGCAAAGGAACTTCTTGACAGTGAGTGTGACAGAGCACTGGAACAGGCTACCCAGGAAGGTTGAGAAGACTCCTTCTCTGGAGATATTCAAGACTTGTCTGGACGCCTACCTGTGCAACCTGCTCTAGAGAACCTGCACGGACAGGAGGGTTGGACCCAATGATCTCTGGAGGTCCCTTTAACACCTACAATTCTGTGATTCTGTGAACTGGATGGGGGGAGAGTAGATGGCCATTCCAGTATTAAGTTCCTAGTAAATTCCAGTATTAAATCCTTAACAAGGAACCTATTTCCATATTCCATATTCCCTCCCATCAGTGCTGAGTACCAAGGGACAATCACTTCCCTAGTGCTGCTGGCCACACTATTTCTGGGGCAGGCCAGGATGGCATTGGCCTCCTTGTCCACCTGAGCACACTACTGGCTCAAGTTCACGTGTTGGCTGTTGACCTAGTTTACTCCTGGAAACTATGCTAAGGCACATGGAAAATAGGGAGGTGACTGGTGACATCCAGCATGGCTTCACAAAGGGCAGGTCATGTCTGCCAAATCTGATAGCCTTCTAATTGGGTGGTAAAGCATTGGTGGTCCTATGAGAAAGAGCAACTGACATCATCTACCTGGACTTGTGCAAAGCATTTGACACTGACCCACATCAAATCCTTGTCTCTAAATTAGAGAGACGTGGAATTGATGGATGGACCACTTAGTGGGTAAGGAATTGGCTGGATGGTTACGAAGTGTTGTGGTAAATGGCTCAATGTCCAAGTGGAGATCAGTAATGAGTAGTGGTGTTCCTCAGAGGTCAGTACTGGGGGAACAGCCATAACAACTTTGTAGATGACATGGACAGAGGGGTAAGTGCACCCTCAGCAAGTTTGCCAATGACACCAAGCTGTGTATTTCTGTCAACATGTTGGAGGGAAGGGATGACATCCAGAGGGACCTTGACATACAAGAGAGGTGGCCCTGTGTGAACTTCATGAGGTTCAACAAGGCCAAGTACAAGGTCCTGGATCTGGGCCAAGGCAATCCCAAGCACAGATACAGGCTGGGTGGAGAATGGATTGAGAGCAGCCCTGAGGACAAGGACTTGGGGGTGTTGGTTGGCAGAAAGCTCAACACGAGCCAGCAGTGTGTGCAGTTGCAGCCCAGAAAACCAACTGCATCCTGGGCTGCGTTCAAAATAAGCATGGTCAGCAGGGGAAGGGAAGTTATTCTCTCCTTCTGTTCTGCTCTGAAGACCCCACTTGGAGCACTGCATTCAACTCTGGGACCCCCAGCACAAGAAGAATATGTACGTATTAGAACGAGTCCAGGGGAGAGCCACAAGGATGGTCAAAAAGATGGAGCACCTCCAAAAATATTTTATGATGATTCTGTGATTCTATGACTAACACTTCAGGTCCTTTTCTGCTGCGCACTTTTCCAGACACTTGTGCCCACATCTATACTGTTTGGGGTTGTTACAACAATTGCAGTGCCCAGCATTTAGCTTTGTTGAAAGTCACGAAATTGGATGCAGCTCATCAATGTAGCCTATGCATATCCCTCTGAAGATCTTAGCCTCGAGCAGATCAACACTCTCACACAGCATGGTGTCATCTGCAGACTTACTAAGGGTGCATTCGATCAACAACAAAAACTGGACCAAATACCAAGCCCTGGGGAGCACCACTAGTGACCAGCTGCCAAACAGATTTAACTCCATTCATAACAACACTTCGGGCCTGGCCAGTCAGTTTTTTACCCAGCAGACAGCATACCCATTCAATCCATGAGCAGCCAGTTTCTCCAGGAGAAAAATATGGGAAACAGTATCAAATGCATTGCTAAAGTCCAAATATACAACATCCACAGCCTTTCCCTTGTACTGTTGTTATAGTTCAGGTTAGTAGGGCAGGGCCTACCTTTCATAAACCCATGTTGACTGGGTCTGATAACCTGCTTGTTCTGTACCTGTTGTGTGATGACATTGAAGATGACCTCATCCATCACCTTCTCTTACACCAAAGTGTAAGGCCTGTAATACCCCAGATCCTCCTTGTTAGCAGAAAAATAATTTCTGGAATATTTTCTTTGTAGCTCCATTTTAAACTTTGTACCAAGGATGTCGAGCAATACCATAATCAAACATTTTCTTTTTAAGATTGGCAAGATCTACACTTGTTCTGATTCCATTGTTGGGGATCCATGAATTTATATTTACCTTCATCACTGATGAACAGGTGCAAGGACTTTCAAGACATATCAGACTTTTCATTCAGCTGACAATGAGCTCATTTCATGTAAGTACTCTTTTGCAAGTACTTTTAGGGGTCAGATATCCACATATGTATGTTGTTCATGTGTAGATGTCACAGACATACAGTATTCTTTTTTAATGTTAGGCTCCAGCCTGTAATGTCTTTAAATATAATGTTAGACTGAGATGATAAAAAATTCACATAGTGAATTTCACATGTGAAAAATCTTCTAGAGTTAAGGTAAGATTTGTCAGTAAGCTTTCATGGGTGAAACAGATAGATGGACTAGCATCTGCGGACAGAAAACAATTTCCCCACCTTGGAAACAATTTTTCCACAGTCAGTGGAGTGTTTTAAAGATATTTGTGCACTTGACTCCCTTTCAGATGCCCTGGCTTTGTAGGGTGTAAGTATGCAAAAGCTTGAAGCAGTGAAGGAAAGTGTAAAAATTTCTGGCAGCTCTGCATCCTGGTATCTTGGGCTGCAAACATGAATGTGTGAAGTAACCACACTCAGTTACAGTGGTTAATGCTAAGTAGTCCAAATTCCACAGCTAGCTATTTCTGAAAATGTATAGTGTTTCTTATATAATCACTTCTGCACAAGTATACATGTTTCACTGTAACTAAGTTTTACAGTTCAAAATCAACAAAGAACGAAAATGCCAGTCATTCAGCACTGTACATGAAGCACTGCTGTCTGCTTTAATCTGTGTTATATAAGGTTGCTGAGTAATGTGTTTTTTTTCATGTAGTACTCTTGTTAAACTACCTGCTTAGCAAGGTTGTCCTTTGCCCATGAGAGATGGTATATGAGATCAGTGAAAGCACTCTTGCCCTGCTATAAATTCCTGCTTTAACCATCTTGGTGATATAGGACATCAGTTCAGGTCTCCTTTCTTTAACGTGGTTAAAGGAACATCTCAGGAACATCTCTGGCCAGAAATCCTTATTACTCACCAATTCACTTATTTTTGACATACCTGTGCCCTCTTCTATTGTCTGAGACATGAAGCCATCAAAACACTCTCCCCACAGTTTGTTGTAATCTTTGTGTTTAACCTGTAGGTATGCACTGGTACATGGCATATGCATCAATGATTTGACACTGTTATTGAACCTCTAATGAAAAATTTCCCACATAGCTTGAGGAGAAAACCGTCCAGGCAGGCAGAAGGGAGTTCATGTGGAACCTAAGAGGACTGGCTGATATTGTGTGGAAGTGCATGTTCCTCAGATAAACATATCCTTACTTGGAGAGATTTCCATGTCTAGATGTTATTTTAAGCAACACAACCATTTTAAGTGAAAACTTTATTTACTGGCTTTTAAAATAAGACTGATACAGAAAAGAGCTTACTCATCCCTGCTAGAAACTTCATTCCATTTAGAGGAATGTGCAGATGCTCTGATATATGGCAAGTTTAGAAGAAAAAAATTATTTTCAAAAAACCCAGAGATCTTAGGCAATGTTTATTGCAGATTGTTGTTTTTTTTTTAGCCACAACATTATTTGTTAATTAAATATCAGAGAAAAACAAAAACAAAAACATATAAACTGGACCTTGACGTTATTACATTTGTTCAATCTGTATGTCTTCTCAGTAGTTAAAGCACAGTTAAACTGTTTTGCTAAAACAAACTAGTTGTCTGGGATCTCATCTGGAGGTTTTAACTCAAACATTTTCAAAAATCTAAATAAGGGATCTTCTCCAGCTATCATGTTTTTATTTCAGAAATTGGGGCAATCTCATCATCTTGGCCACCTGGTGCATACAGACTGCACAGGATAAAATACTGGCTTATGGTATATTAAAAACAGTTATTTAATGAGTCATTTATCATATTTTTGTTGCCAATAGAACTGGAAGACAATTATGAAGCTTACACATGGATGTACCCTTTCCTATTGGATAGCATGCCAATGAATATTTCTTCTGAATTTCTGCTGCTTCTTTTTCTTCATAATCTGATCATTTGGAAGGTGTATTCCTTGGAAGTCATTACATAGAAGAAAGATTTCTAAGAACAAAGTTCTATGTATGGCAAAGGACGAAGCTTTAAAAAAAAAAAAAAGAAACAGGATATAAAACGAACAGCAAACATGAATAATCAGCTGAATTTGTCATCAACCAATGTGAATTTACATGCCTGTCATTGCATGTTCTACTTTTGCAGCAGTAGTGGATTAAATTCACACAGAAATTTACAGACGTATGTTCAACGTAAAGGTGCCATCAGTACTCACAAAGCTTTCTCCTGATCTGGTGACTTTCCACATTTCTATTTCTCCTTGTGGTGCTTGTGGGTCCAAATTCAGAGTTCATGCTCAGAATACATACGACCAAACAAACACAGTACAAAACAAGATTTTCATGGAATTTCTACCCAAAGAGAGAAGCATTTCTAAATAAAAGGCTGCTTTTAAAACCATTTAACTAGTTTTAATGCATCAGAACCTTTCTCTGTGGAACAATATTTAGTGATTTTTTTCCTATTTCTGTGAAATAAATGCAGAGAATTATTTAAAAGTTACATTAATAAATGGTATAGCAAAAGTACCTAGATCTTGCAACCACAATCCAGGTGAAGCATGAAATACGGTAGAATTAAAATACAGGGATAAAGCAATTGCAACTGCTGTTTCTCCTGCCCTTATTTCACTGATGTGACAGACAGACTCTTCTTTTTCACACTTACTGGACATATGTTTAAAGAACAGATGAATTCTGACTTTTCAGGATTGCTAGAAAAATTCACTGTTGGTTCAGACTGCTACTGGTCAATGAATAAAAAATATTGAAGCTGCTGTATATATTAATTTCTTTTCAAGATTTTGTATGAGAAAAACAGAAACACCTCTGGAAAAAAAAAGTATGAATGTGAAAACAATGAATGTGAAAACAGATGAATGATATCAACTGGCTATGACAGCTTTTTCCTTGTTATATGAACATTAACTTGGGACTGATAATCAACAGCATTTATTCTCTTCATCAGAACCTCTGTTTAGACATACTAAAGGAAGTTCATTTCCTGAAGCAATTGCCGTAAATCTGTACATTTGTGCCAGACCGTTAGTCTGAGATGCACACACACAATCTGTTTTGATTTGAGATCAAAGACGGAGGAGGAAAATGTGAGGGGTAATTTTTGGCTTATCTTAAAACAAGTTTGATTTCTAAAATTTCAAATCTTTTTTTATTTTTTTTTTTAATTTTATTTTTTTTTCTTAAGGTGTTTACTTAAATCTGTTTCACAGGAGAAATGACATTTCAAAATAGTCAGAACACTTAATATATCTGCATTTTTGGATGTTTTAATAAGTCTAAAAGTAGCAGTTTCAGTATAACAGTGGTAGTCTTAAAAATAATGTTGTAGTAAAATGTAGATAAAATGTAAGATCAGATGGGGTTGTATAGGTGCTGTTCTTCAGCATCTGTACCAAAACACCTGCAATTGTACCCTAATTTTGCTAAGGCACCATAGAAAAACAGGTTATTAGGGACTTCACTAATAAGAGAAGACAGAGAGCTAGTTTCCATTCTGAAAATTAGGAAGCATTGTTTATATTTATGACTTTAATACTAATGACATCTCTAAACTGAGACTTCAGGTATCTAACTTTTCCTTATTGTCTGTCTCTTACAGGGTTTTTTTGTAGCAGTTTTATATTGCTTTGCCAATGGAGAGGTAAGAGTCACTTAATGATATGAATTTTGAATTGATTAACACAATATATTGACACCAAGAAGGATGAAAATACTGACTAGCTCTGGTTATTTGGGAGCATACTTGCATTCTTTTAAATTGATATAAATGTTTTGAACAAAGAAAGAGGCAAGACCTCTCAGGTCTGTATTCAAATACAAGGTATTTCCACTAAAGCTTGTGTTACTATGTGACACTGTGGAGGTATAGATGTGTGTGAAACACCACTAAAGGCTTATGATCAGCCACCTAAACCCCATTCATTTACACAGATGAAATCTCAGACTTCATGTTTGACCCTTGCTTTGCTTACCCCTGAAGTCTAGGCAAAGATGCAAAATATGGAGTGCTTTAATACATTAAAAAAGAACAAGTTGAAAAATATATTTTCTTGTGTGCACTTCACAGGACATCTCTAAATTTGATGTGAGGACATTTCTTGGCTGGAAATTGTCTTTTGCAAAGCCTCAAGAGTCAGATGGGGGGTCTGTTTACTCCATGCCAGAATTTAGGCAGATCAATAACAGCAATTTTGCAAGGAGATGCCAGCAGGAAATCACAGAACAACTCAGGAAGGGGCCTCAGGAAATACTTAGACCAACTTCTTGGCTCGGTGCACTCTGAAGACTGAGTTCAGGTTGCTCAGTTATTTGTCCAGATGAGCTTTGAAAATCTCCAAAGAAAGGTTCTACCTCCCCTATTGTCCTCTGCTCTGGTGCTTCACTGCTCTCAGGAGGAAACATATTTTCTGTAGTTCCAGTTAGAACTTCTCATATTTTCATTTATGACTGCTGTCTCTTGTATCCCTACAAAGCAACTCAATAGAGTATCTGTCTCCATCTGCTCCATGAATTCCTTATAGGTTATATTTAAGCCTTCACTGAATTCTCTTCTCCAGAATGAACAAGTCCATTCACTCAACCTCTCTGCAAAAGGGAAGTCCTCCAGCCTTGTTATCTGCCAAAAAGGCCAAGCTTATCAATGTACTTCTTGTACTGGGAACCCAACACCAGATGCAGCATTCAGATGTGACCCATGGTAATTCTATTCTGCTGGGGAGAATACCACAATTGCTCTCCCACTCCCCCTCCTCAAAGGGAAAGAGGGAGAAAATATGATGCAAAGGGCTCAAGGGTTGAAATAAGGACAGGGAGATCACTCAACAATTATCATGAGGGGCAAAATAGGCTCGGAGTAGGGAGGTTAGTAATTTTTTTTGCTTATTACTAAGAAACTAGAGAAGTGAAAAACAAAGGAAAGAAGCCAAAAATAACTTCCCCCCATACACTCTCTTCCACCTGCTCCCCCTGAGCAGTGCAAGGGAATGGGGGAATGGGGCCTGCAGTCAGTCTATAGCACTTTGTCTCTGCCGCTTCTTCTCAGTCACTCTCCTACCCTGCGCTGTGGACTCCCTTCCACAGGATGCAGTCCTTCCTGAACTGATCCTGCATGGGCTTCCCACTGGCAGCGACCCTTCAAGAACGGCTCCAATTTTGAGTCCATACCGTGGGGCCCATCCATCAGGAGCAAACTGCTCCAACATGGCTTCCCCCATGGGCAGAAGCTCCTGCCAGGTCAACTGCTCCTGTGTGGTCACCCCTCCGTGGGCTACAGGTCTGTCCCAGAATCTGTTCTCGTAGTGGTTCTCCAAAGGCTGCAGCTTCTTTCAGGCAACATCTACCTGCTCCACTGTGGACTCCTCCATGGCTTGCAGCATGAAAACCTGCTCCAGTGTGGTACTTCATGGGCTGCAGGGGGACAGCCTGCTCCACAAGGGGCCTCTCTACAGGCCATGGGGAAACTTCAGCTCCCATTCCTGGAGCACCTCCTGCCCTCCTTCTTCAATAACCTTGATGTCTGCAAGGCATCTATCTCTCACCTGCTGTTGTGCGGCATGATTTTTTTCCCCCTTTTCTTAAATATGCTCTCACAGAGGTTCAAACAACATTGCTTATTGGCTCAGCTCTGAGCAGCAGTGGGTGCCTTTGGAGCTGACTGAGACTGGCCCTTATCTAACATGGGGCAGCTTCTGGATTCTTCTCACAGAGGCCCCCTTGCAGCCCCGTGCTACCAAAATCTTCCAGCATAAACCCACTACATGGCCTTACAACTACTGAGAAAAGGAGGATAATTTCTTTTTTAAATGGTTGTGCTATATAGCCCAGTGTACTGGTGTCATAGAATCATAGAATATGCTGAGTTGGAAGGGACCCATGAGGATCATTGAGTCCAACTCCTGGGTCCCCAAAAGGCCACCCAAAAAATCAGACCAAGTGACCAGGTGTCTGAGATCATTGTCCAAATACTTTTTGAATTGCAGCAGGCTTGGCGCTATGACCACTTCCCTGGGGAGCCTGTTCCAGTGCCTGAATATACTCTTGATAGAGAACCTTTTCCTGGTATCCAGCCTGAACCACCCTTATCGAAGCTTCAAGCCATTCCCTCAGGTCCTTATCAGATGTCACCAGAAAGCAGAGATCAGCACCTGTCCCTTCACTCCCCCTCATGAGGAAGCTGTAGACTGCAAAGAGGCCTCCTCACAGTTTTCTCTTCTCCAGGCTGCACAAACCAAGTGACTTCAGCTGCTCCTCATACATCTTCCCCTCCAGAATCTTCACTATCTTTGTAGGCCTCATTTGGACACTCTCTAACAGTTTTATATCTTTCTTATACTGTGGCACCCAAAACTGCACACAGTACTTGAGGTGAGGCTGCACCAGTGCAGAGTATAGTGGGACAATCCCTTCCCTTGACCAGCTAGCAATGCTGTGCTTGATGCACCTCAGGATACAGTTGGCCCTCCTGACCACCAAGGCACACTGCTGGCTCATGTTCAGCTTGCTGTCGACTGAAACCCCCAGATCCCTTTCTGTGGGGCTGCTCTCCAGCATCTTGCTTGCCTCCTCCCCCCAGTCTGTACTAGGGTTGTCCCTCCCCAGGTACAGAATCCAAGACTTGCTCTTGTTAAACTTTATATTGGTGATTGCTCAGCTCTCTTATTTGTCTAGATCTCTCTGCAAAGCCTCACCACCCTCAACATAGTCAACAGCTCCTCCCAGATTGGTACTATCTGCAAACTTGCTCAAAAAAACCTTCAAGTCCTACATCCAAATTGTTTATGAAAACATTGAAGAGGACTGGTCCTAAAATAGAGCCCTAGGGAACCCCACTAGTGACAGGTAACCAGCCTGAGGCAACCCCATTTACAAGAACCCTCTCAGTCTGACCCATCAGCCAATTGTTCACCCATTTATTATGCTTTTATCTAACTGTATTCTGGTCATTTTGTCCACAAGGATACTGTGAGAGATGGTATCAAGTAATGGACCTATATTATCTCTGGTCCTTCTGCTGTTAACATACTTTAAAAAGGCCTTTTTGTTGTGCCCCACAGTACTGACCAGCTTCAACTCTAATTGAACCTTTGCCACACAAATTTCCTCCCTACAATGGCGAGCATCATCCTTGCAGTCCTCCCTTATCTCCCTACCCTGCTTCCAGTAGCCATACTCTTTCTTTTTCTACCTAAGCTCTTGAAGAAGATCCCTGCTCAGCAAGGCTGGCCTTCTGCGTCTCCTGCTTGCCTTCCAACATTTTGGAATTTCTTGTTCCTGCACTCTTAGGAGGAAGTAGTTAAAAACTCACCATCACTGTTGGACCCCAATGTCTTTAAAATCAGTTTCCCAGGACAGGTCACTAGCTATTTCCCTGAGCAGTCTCAAGTCTGCTCTTCCCCAGTCCAGGCTTGAAGTTTTGGTGTCAGTTTTCCTCCTATCACCAAAGATTTTGAATTTGACTACGTCATGGTTGCTATGACCAAGCTGGCCACTTCACCACCAAGACCCTCCCTGTTTACAAGGCATAGGTCTAGGAGGGCACCTTTCCTAGTCAGCTCTCTTAGTACCTGTACCAAGAAGTTATCATCCAGGTGCTTCAGGAATGTCCTGGACTTGTTAGTCTCAGGTTTGTGATATTCCCAGTTGACATCTGGTAGGTTGGAATCCCCCATAAGGACAAGGGTAGCTGTTCTAGAAGTCTCTCTCAGTTTCTTAAAGAATAGTTCATCAGTGTCATCATCCTGGCTGGGTGGTCTGTAGCAGACTTCCACAATGACATCTCCTTTATTTGCTTGTCCCTTGATCCTTACCCAGAAACTCTCAATTGCATTGTTGCCAACTGCAAGCTCCGTAGAGCCCAGTGCCTCCATTACATAAAGTGCCACATCCCTGAAACACCTGCCCTGCTTGCCCCTTCTGAAGATACTGTAACTATCCACTGTAACACATAAGTCACAGGCTTCTTCCCACCAGATTTCACTTATGCCAATAATGTTGTAGCTCTGGGCCTGGACCAAGGCTTCTAGATCCTCTTGTTTCTCATGCTGTGTGTGTTTGTATAGAAACATTTCAGATGTGCTTCATTGAACCCAGCCCCTCATGGGGCAGACTGAAGGGTCTTGCTAGCATGCAGTCTCTCAAATATTGGCCTTCAGTCCCATAACTGGTGGGCCTGTTTTTGTCCCTTCTCCCTTCAAATCTAGTTTATAGCCCTATTGATCAACTCTGCTAACTCCTGGGCAAAAATCCTTTTCCCTCTCTGAGAGAGGTGCTCCCCACTGGGAGCTGGTATGCCTTGTGTCATGTAGGCCTTATCATGATCAAGAAACCCAAAATTATACTGGTGGCACCACCTTCAAAGCCATGTATTGATCTGCTGGGTCTGGCTGTTCCTTTCAGTATTGATTCCCACTACTGGAAGGATGGAGGAAAACACTACCTGTGCCCCTGATCCTTCAAGCAATTGCTCCAGAGCCATAAAGTCCCTTTTGATCACTCTTGGACTTCTCTCTGCTACCTCATTACTGCCAATGAGAAAAACCAATAAGGGGTAATTATCAGAGGGCTGTATCAGTGATGTATCATCCTTCATCACTGTCACAGTTGCATGCAGATTTTGCCATTATCATACGGACTTGCTACAGGCCACTTCAGGATATGAGGCTTATTTAGGCTGTGGAATTCATCTCACAATTTTAAATGTTTTCTAACTTGAAACCTATTGTTTACACTTCCCTTATAGTCCACATGGGTACTTATCCAAAATCCATATCACTTAACAGCCTGGGACAGCCAGCTGATGTGGTACACATTACACTGACATTTGAACACGACACTGGACAGTTCAAAGGCAACACGACATTGGACAGTTTAAAGGCAACAGAGGAGATTAGCTACGTAGAAAAGGTAGGGTATATGCTCCTAATATTTAACAAGGAAACCTGGAGCAATTTCTGAACTGCTTAAGTAAAACAGAGACAACACTTGTCTGCAGCACAAGAGCACTTGTCTAACATTTATGAATGGCACAGAACTACTAGCATCTCTCAACATCAGTTAAAAGTTGTTCTTTGGGGCTTTTAATTCCCCAGTCAGCTGAGCCCTCAGGTTGAAGGTCCTGCTGGTAAAGCAAGAGGACATTCAGTGCAAGACATTCAGTACTGAGAATTTAAGGCAAGCTGCCAAATGAAAAGCTTCAGCAAAACAAACCAAATATTCAAGCGTAACACTCCAGAAAAGCTGCATGGTCCTCATTTCCATAGTCCTTGGACTTTTCACCTCCTTACTTCATCAGGTAAACATGAAAGTCAATTGAGCTTTCCCCTTACACACACATCAGGATCACAGTATATCAAATTACAGAGAGAGATTCAGAGTGAAGAATTAGAGTGAAGAAGTCTCCAGGCTGTACTCTGAAGACGGACAGCAAACAAGCCCATTTCTGCCATACAAGGACCTCAAAAGCTGTGAGGTGACCCCCCCAAAGGGGCAGAAAAGAACACTTCCACAATCCCTCTCATTTTATGACTAGTGCTTGGATTAGCAGACTGCAGGGTGGTCACAAGGCATCACCATGGACAGACTTTTTTCTTCTTCCCCCAGGTGAAAGCAGAACTCCAGAAGCAGTGGTCCCGCTTCCTGCTGGCAGACCCCTTTCGCTGTAAACTCTGCTTTCTTGGAGAAAACATAAAATACCTCAGGAAATGTTCACAGAAACAGAAAAAAAAGCACGTCAGCAGCAAACACTTGTGCCTGGAGGAGAGTGAGCCCTGGGGCATGCAGCTCCAGCAGGTGCTGGGAAACCAGAGGACAGATCAATGCTCAGAGCCAGGCTGTAGGCTTTCATCTCATCTGCGGGCAAGTGTGTCAGACAGCAGTGAAGGAGAAGTCACCACGGGAGAGACAACTGAGGAAGCGGTCTTTGAAGAAAGTGAGATTTAGAAAGCAGGCCACTGACAGCACCTATCAACAGCCATGGTATTTTGAAAGATCCTCTTCTTTCACCTCCAGGCTGTACAGATCTCTGACATGCTCAATGCAAAGAGAAAGCAGACATATTACTTGCTAGCAGTTAATACCCCGAATGTCCTTGTTTTCTTAATCTGAGAAAAATCTGAATGTTCCTAACCTGTGCAGCCAGGGTGGAAGAGGCTCATTGGATCAAAAAAATCCTTTGGGTCTACCAGTCTAGATGATAAATGATGCTGAGAGACATGTACATAGGGGAGCAGGATATATGCTGAAAATGAACAAATTCTGGTCATTGTGTCCACTATCACCTTCATCCATACATGTCCACCATTCTATTCACATAATAGAGAAGTTGTTAGTTATTTCTTTTCTTTTTTTTTTAGCTGCATATTTCATAGAGATATGTGATTAGAAGACTTTTTCTCTCTGGCAACTGAAATCATCCCCCATCTCAAAAAATAAGTTTCAGGTCAACCCAGATACATATTATTTAAGCAACATGGAATAATTTATATATAAAGAAAGCTCGGGATGAAACAAACTTTTGCTTGTATGTTTAAGCTTCTTACCTTACAGTTAGTGCTGGAAAAGCCATTATGAAAGACCAAAAAGGTTTTGTTCTTTTTTTAGATGCCCAAATTAAACATTTTTACACACATTTTTGCTTTATTTTTGTTTTCACTGTTTTATGATACAAACCATACACTTCGATGCATTTTCAGGTTTGCTCTACCTGTCCTGAAGATATCCTTTATGATTTAGCCTAAATAATGACATTTATGTCTTTGGGGGAAATGTGCTTCTTCCACCTTCCTCCTGAAGTACCCAAAATTGATAATTGCTATGGAATTGTAAGAACATTGAGAAAACCATTTTCCAGTGTTTAACAAGAGTCATGAAGGAATTTTGATTGTCTCATATAGCTCACCTGGAGACCTGAGTAATTCAGGTTCTTAGTATTCAATGAGCTGGTCTGCAAGTTTGTATGCACGAGCCACTTGAAATGCTGAAAGACAAAAAGGAAAAGGCAAAATAAAGATTAGCAGACAATATTTACCTATAATATAAATGCATACCCCAGGCACAAACACATGTAATTACTTAGCTCACATCTAGTTACATAGCATTTATTATGATTATTTCCTGTGCTTTACTGGCAAACACTCTAAGTGCTAGAATATGTCATAAAACCAGATGATCTTTTCCAATCTTAATGATTCTATGATTATATGAAAACATCAGATGTCACCTAAACAATGTTCAGGGTTGTTCATGGACTCCATTCTCCCACCACTCCTTCTCTCCACCAGGTGCCAACAATGCAGCTACCCTGGCTTTCCCTGTGTCTGCATCTCCCCATGGTGCAGCTTTGTCCTTAGATCTCTTCTGATAGCTTTACAAATGGCATTTTTTCTGAGATAAGCTGCCTATGTCTTTGATGTGTTGTTTGAGCAGACTCAGTTTATGAAGCTTATATAACTTAGTAATGCTTTTTGAAGTATTTGTCAGTCTGCAGATGTTCAAACCTGTAAATGTTACCCACTGTGACATACTGCTTTCTGGCAGAGATCATATACATTCACTGACTAACACTATATCAAGACTATGTTTTAACAATAAGATTTATGGTACTTTTAGAAAAGTATTTCTTTTACAGTTTTATCAGTGTTAAGAATTTAGCCTCTTTAATCATTATGAGGCTGTATGTTTAGATAAAATATTAATTAAAAGTAAATATTAAAACATTTTGAAAATATATCTTTAGTTTTTAAAGGCTTTTTACTAGAATATCTGCTTTGTTTATATAACATTTTATTGCAATGGATTACAAGTACTAGACACTACATAACTGCTGATGCCTTTTCCAATTTAAAAAAGACTGATTTCTCTCAGAGACATTAAGATATTTAAAAGCTTTAAGTGCTTTAGGATACATTTTACTTGAGTGCTAATAATGAAAAAAATGTAAGAATTTTGTTCTCTCTCAGCAAAATACCTTTTATTTTAGAGTATTTTTAGTGCTCAAAACTAACAAACAGTTTTCTATGCTCTCAGCAGGCTCTGGTGAGTTGTGTTTTCTCTTCTCCCTTGATGGAGAAGGACTCTTTACTTGGGTAGATAACAATAACACAAGGGTGAATGGTTTTTAAAAGAGGATAGATTTAGATTAAACATTAGGAAGAAACTCAGTGTAAGGGTAGTGAGGCACTAGAACAGGTTGCCAAGAGAAGTGGGTGCCCCATCCCTAGAGGTGTTCAAGGCCAGGTTGGATGGGGCCTTGGCCAACCTGGCATCCCTGTCTCTATTGGCAGCGGGGTTGGTCTTCTTTAAGGTTGCTTCCATCCAGAGCCAGTCCATGATTCTATTATTCTATGATTATGTGCATGATCTTTTTACCTTTCTTAGTTGATAAAAATCAACTATTTTTGCATACGTAGACCCTGGAGGCCAAGTAAAAACCATCATCATGTGGGTTCCTTCAGAAAACATGTTTTTAAGTATATAAATCAACAAGTTTCATCATCAGAAATATAGTTTTATTTATTGTATCAGTAAAGTACAAAAGTTGTTAAATGTAGATGGCCACACACATGATGTATCTTTACAGAAATATTACAAGATCCTCAATTTTAAACAAAACATCAAGCAGTTTAGAAGACAGCAACAGACTTGAAAATTTAAACATATTAAAAGAGTCAGCTGCTTTCCTCCTAGGGATGAGAAGTTTTGCAGCTAGGTCCTGCTGGAATCCATCTCCCATCCCTTGTGGAATTCTGAGGCTGCCAGAGGGATGCGGCAGCCAGAGGAAGTGACAAAAGGAGCTGTACCAGACCCTTTGGGTGGAAGACAAAAGCCAGACAACTAGCCAGGCTTCCTACAAGCATACAGATTGGAGACAGAAAACTGTTTAGAAATGCCGTGGGATAAAGGACAAGAAATGTAATCCTGCTCTGATGAAAAAAGAGGTGTAGGAGATAGATCGATATGAATTAGTGTTTCTTTGTGATTAGTATTTTGTGTAAATTACTTATTCAATTTGCGCATTGGTTAATTAGAAGGCAACATAGTGTTCATCCAGGAATTTATGATTGGGCAGGCTTTTTCTCTTAATAAATTGCTCACCTTTAATCTCCACATTGTCTTCACCTTTCCCGAAAGACAGATGTGAGCTAAAGACTTCTTCCTGCTTGATGAGAGAGGCCACCCTCCTATGGTCCTGTTGAGTGTGGTCTCTGCTGTGTCAGCTCATCAAGTAAAGCAATTGGAATGTTCATGGTCAGGACATAGAGATAACCAATGATAAAGCCTGACTCCCACAATTTGGAAGTTGTCTTAGACAAGGATTTTGTTTTCCATCAAAACTTATGGGACAAAAAAAATAAAATAAAATAGAATCTCAAGCCCAGATTTGCCTGTGGGGTTCATCAGAGCTCTCCCACTAGATGTATTGTGGTAACTGATCTGATTTGTATGAATAAAGTTTATGTGGTCTTAACAATCTCTTGTGAGAGATGACTTTTTTAAAAATGTGTTTTACTACAGATAAAATACAATCTTCCAGACACAATGACTCCTTCTATGGCCTGAGATGTCAACTATGTGCTAATAATAAATGTGCACTCAGGTTTTTTGTTTAAGTATATTACTTCTGAATATCAGGGTCTGTCTTTCAAAGGTTCAAACAGTAAAGCATAAACATCCCAGTCTAGAACAGCCTTGTTATTTGTCATTTGTACCTTGAAATCAGTACACAGGATTGGATTTTTGAAATACAGAATAAATCTGGTGGATTAAAAGAGATGTACCAGTGTATTGGGTTTACGTGACAAGGTTTAGGTAGCAGGGGCTGCAGGTGTGGCCTCTGAGAAGTCCAGAAGTTGCCTCATGTCAGATCAAGCCAGTTCCAGCCGGCTCCAGAAGGGACCTGCTACAGGCTAGAGCTGAGGCAAGAAGCAACATTGGTTGTGCCTCTCTGAAAGTATGGGGGGGGGGGGGGGGGGAGGAAGTTGAAGAAGGTGGATTGGGAGAAGGTGTTTGTAGTTTGCTTTTAGTTTCTCACTGCTCTAATCTGTCAGTGATAAGCAATAAATTATATTAATCTCCCTTGTTGAATCTGTGTTGCCTGTGATGGTAGTTGGTGAATAATCTGTCCTTATCCCTTGAGCACTTTTCTACTGTATTTGGCCCTTTTCTTTTAAGGAAGGGAAGTGAGAGACTGCCTATGTTGGAGTTTAGCGGCCCAGCAAGGTAAAACCACCACTGTTCTGTCATGCTCAATGTCCTCACTTCCCAAGGCACCAAATAAAAGTAAAGTAAAATTAAGTTCCACATGCAACACCTCATTAAATTCTATGAAAAAAAAAAAAGTCAATTTGCAGAGGACTGGATTCTGTGAGACACTACAGTGCTATTGTTTTGTTCCAGTGCAAACATGAGTCATTACAACAACCACTATTTTTTAAAGAGATAAAAGACAAATTTAATAAAAAAGATAAAGTATCCCATGACAACTTGTCACAAGTACATCATAACTACAGTTATGATTGTTCTACAGCCCTCTTCCCCGCCGGGGGGGGGGGGCGGCCCCGGGAAATTGAGGTTGGAACAGGAGGAGAATGGTCTATCTTAGCTACTAATCTATGAAAGACTATGAAAGAGTGGCAAATTGATATCCGTACATCTCCAGCTTCAAGTGCAGGAGAACAAAATGGTGATGTTGCATTTCTGGGTCCATGTGAACATTCTATATACCTCTGCCTACAGAACTGGAGGAAGAAAAGCCCTACCAGAAGGCATGTGCCATCCTTAGCAGTCTTGATCTTCATGAGTGTTTAGACTTTGATGGAAATTGAAGATGTGTGACAAGTAGGACAACAGCACTACAAGAAACAGCAACCATGGCATGCATCTTCAGTAGGTCATAGTCCACAACTGCCAGGGCATCATCTGCTCACCTCAGGCTTGATGTCATCTTCATCTGCACGGCAGATCAGACCACTTCCAGCTTGACTATGCTGTTCTTTACAACCTATTGTCTCTAGGTTCATTTCTCTGATTCCCTTCAGCACCAGCATTTGGTGGTACTGGCAAGTCAAAGTCTATTTACTGGCATTGGCAGCCTGATGGCAAGGGCTGCATTTAGGTACTTCTGGTGTCCTCAGTTCACCAGCTGTCTACTGGGCTAATGTCAGTTTGTGTCTACCAGAGCAGTTCTTACTTGCCTGTCTACTCAGGCATTCCCATCTGCCACTTCAGGTAAGGAATTGCCGAGCACAGGAACTGTCAGGAGAAAAAGCAACCTAAATAAAGTGCTAGGAAATATTAGGAAAGAAGTATACAGCATTATGTTATCCTCAGTGCACCTACACCTTAATACCTTCTTCTTTTCTGGTCTTCCCAACTGGAGAGGAGACATCAGAACTAGGTCAGGCAGAGAACAGAAGAGTCTGAGGACAAGAACTGCTCATCTTGAAGAATAAATGGCTGGGGCAAAAGGGAAGAAATATGATAGTGAGCTGTCAGATCATGGGTGGACTACAGAAGGCAAGTAGCTGTCTCTTCTGTACAAGCACTAAGATAATAAACTAACCTGGTGAGGTGCAGATTACATCATTGTGTTTTGCAGCTGTTTTCTTCATAATGTTATGGGAAGTTTATACAAATCAGAAGTCAGATCATGGGAGAAAAAAGTCTGTCAAAGGCTGTTTAAATGCAAAACTGTACAACTGGGAAAGAGAGTCCCTAAACAGAGATCACTGGGGCTCATAGTGTAATCTGGGAAAGTATCACAATGTATTTCAATATAAAGCTTTCATCTAATGCATCCTCCCTGAGAAACCAGTATTTCCTGGTCACTGTCCAAGACAAGATACTGGGCTACATGGAGCTTTGGCCTAATGCAAATGTTTACTCTTCATAGACTTGAGAGGTAACTAATAAATTTGTTTCAGCAATAGGGAAGAGTGGGGAAAAGCACAGAGCTGGAAGAACTAAAAAAGGGAATTGACTATGTATGTGCTTCCATGTAAGCACCACAGTAGCTAAGCAGTTAATTATACATCTGGAACAAGTATTTACTAAAATCTGTAGGCATTTTAATGATAATGTGAACATGAAACTTTCCTGGGAAATGTGAGCAGTGCTAGAAAGTTGTCCTGACTCAACGCTGACATTGTTTCATCTTTTTTCAACCTTTCTCCCCTTTAAATACACTTACCAGAATCTGAAAAGGCAATTAGGAAGAGCTCCTGAACTGTGATCCTGTGAGCAGAGAATACTCACTGTTGCCAAACTGCAGACTTTAAATACATGTAAGCAGTTCATGCAAAAAGGGAGTTCTACTCTCTTCCAGCAAACAGAGCTAAATGACACAGTCTTAAAGGATGTGTGCTAGGCCTACAAAAAATCATAGAACCGTAAGTGAAACTACTATAATTTATGCTATAGCTCCAGGAGACTGAGTGTTCACTTTTTGGCATTATAAAAGTCAAAGGAAGTCAAAATAAAATTGGAGCTCGAAATTCTCATCATGTACTTTCAGGAACCTGTGAAAAAAATAGTGCAAACAGAGCATACAGCATTAACCAATGAAGCTAGACTGTTTATCCCTACAATAAATACTTCACTAGTGCATGTTTGTAACTTCTTTAATTTGTATAAAGGACTGAGACAGTAATTTAGACAAGGAAGAATTTTTGAGTAAGAAATGTGCCATTAGTATTTCTGTGGTTTGTCTCAAGATAGAAGAACCTGACTACCAAAACTTCACTCATGTATGTGGTCAGATTCACTGTAAGGCATACAAACAGCCTTCCTTGGGCTTGGCTTGACTTTCAGATCTGAAACTGCTGTTGTATTTAATGGAACTATTAGAAATGGTAGTTGGTAGCTGGGTAGCAAACCACGAAAGGTTACTAGAGCTCAAAAACATTAAATCATTTGCATCAATTTGGCACATGGTTTTGCTTTTAAGGGCCTCACAAAAGGCATGTATCACTATAACCTGTGAGAGTTCACAAAAACTTTTAGCCCATTTTGGTTATAGAAGTTTAACCTTCATTTGACTCACACTGGTAGACTGCTCCTATTCAATGGTCTTGTGTGAATTCCTCCATGAGCAGTGCAAATCGTCCTGAGAACCTCTGACCTTCTGCAAACATATTTTTTTCTTTGTCCATTGTAAGCCTCACAGAGCACAATTGTCTCTTCCTGTGTTACATACAGTGACCAACATAGATGGATGCAGACAGGTCCAACAGATCATTGCCTGTCAGGACCCCTAAGTGCACCAATAGGACTTAACTGTCCTGACCAGCTTGACACAGACGTCCTCTGTCCATGGTTCAAGGAGTACCATGGAGTACCATTTAAGTTCAGGGCTGTGCTGTTTTAGGTGTCTGACCTGTGCTGTAAGTGCAGCTATTTCCAGGCCTATCTCCAGCTTTGTCTCTTGAATGGACCTCAGACCCATGTTGTAGCCTCATCTCCTAGTCCTGTGCCTAGGCTCATCTCCTACTGCAGTTGACCAAAGTCCTGGGGTGGGCCTTGGTCCTGATTCATGAACTCATCTTGTCTTAGGGTGTTGAGGCACCACATTACCAGCAGCCTACTTCTTTCAAGCCTTTCAGAGCTGTGCCCTGGTGATACCTGTGTTCACTGAGGGCTCTGCCTGTTCTATGATCTGGGACCCCCAGCACAAGAAGGATGTGGGGCTGTTAGAGCAGGTCCAGGGGAGGTTACAAGGAAATTCTTAGCTCAAAAGGTGGTAAGGCACTGCAACAGGTTGCCCAGAGAGGTTGTGGATGCCCCACCCCTGGAGGTCTTCAAGAATAGGTAGATGAGCCCTGAGCAACCTACCTAGTGGGTGGTGTCCTTGCCTATGGCAGGGGGGTTGGAACTAGGTGATCTTTAAGGTCCCTTGCAACCTGAGCCGTTCTATGATTCTACAGTCACTTTGCTCCTGGTTTGTTTCACACTCATGGAGTAGCCCTGCTCTTGCTGCTTCTTGACACCATTGCTCAGCATATTTTTCATATTTCATTGGGAAAGATGGCTAATGTGAAACATTGGAAGATGTAAGAAGTAACTCCGTTAGGGCAACACCAAGGAAAATGACTACACAGCAGGGGATTGTGTGGTCCCTTTCCAAACCTGGTATCCTTTCCTCCAGCTGGCAGGCAGAGGTAGAGTGCTCTGAAGATTGTAGTTCTTCATGGTATAATATTTCATTATTACTTCTCCTTAGCTGCAGGTTATGCCCTACCTCTTCAGCAAAGAATCTTTTGCTGCTTCACCACTGCTCTGCCCTAGAAGAAGGTCTTAAGTCCAACAGACTTCCTTTGCCTGGAAAAATACAGTCCTGTCAAGGCCTGCAGATTTGGGTTGAGCAGCAATGCTGGAAGTGTGGTATGTAATGTGGCTGCAAATGTGGTGTTGTCCTCTGATGACTATCCTTGACATCAAGGTCATATGCAAAGAAAAGGAAACAGTTAGAAATATGTCACATCTGTCACCTCCTCTTTCCTTTTTCCATTCCAAATCAGGATACATTGCAAGCATGATACAACAACAAAGCCAGGTATTAGAAAGCAGTCAGCTGACACATTTGTGGCCAAGATGTAACAGCTTTTTATGCTGTCAGGCCTGTGTCTGCACATGCTCCATCACCAATCCTGATAGCACACTTGGTAATCTTCAACACAGTTGCAGTTTTCTAAGGACACGCCCTTCTGAAACCCTGTAAGGCAAAAAGAGAGACACACTGACATCTTGTGTAAGACAGAAACACACACTCCAAAAAACAAAATCTGCACTGTAAAGGCAGAAATGGCATTGAACTGTGAAGGAAAGCAAAAGGGCCCTAGCAAATAATTCTGGGGTTCTTCCTCAGGTAGTAAATTGCTTGAAGGGAAATAGTCTGTGGAAAACCTATACCAGACATAACTCCACCTCCTGTATTTTAAAAATAAACACCTAGAAGCAGTTTTCCCTATGCTCATTAGAAATTGCAATCACTTTCCATTATTTTTTAGAGATATTTTTATTATGCTAAATAGATTTAAACTTAGTCCTAAGTAGATTGTTTGTTTCTCTGTTTGACTGTATGACTAATGTTTTAGTAAGTCAAGCACCTGGGATGTTTCTTGTCTGTAACAAAAACAGAGCCCGTGCCTCTCAATCTGAACTCTTCAGATCTCACATGTAAAACAGATCAGCACAAATCAGGTGTAAATGCACATACCTAGATAGAACAAGACTCTGCTATGTTCACCTATGGGGCAGAAGCAGATGGGTGGAAGGATTTTGCTGGGGCACGTCATGTTTTAACAACAAAATCCAAGCAAAACTGCGACTATGAGGAGTTTTGCTACATTACTGAAACTCACAATTTCTACTTCTTTCTGCTCTGTTGTCAGTGATAGAAATCCTTATATAGCCAGGGGAAGGGTGCACAAGCACGTGCCTGGTAGTGCTTCCTTCAGACTCCTGCCTTAGTCCACATAGCTGCAGGACCTTCTGTGACCAGAGGCTGAATCTCTGGATTAAGCAATGCTTGGACTAAAATCTTTCTCGCAACAACTACATCTGTTTCAGAGCAATGCAAACTTCTAACATTCATAGCATTCTGAGGCATAAGGGTTTGCAATTTGACTATGCAGCCTGACGGGAATTATCATCTTTCATTTGATATGTTGGTTAATTTAAATGCCTCTAGCAGGAAGGGATTGGGGGTAAGAAAAGCCTTCCTGACTCGTTTAGACTTTGGGTGAGGGAGAGAAACCCACAACTGCAGGACACAAAAAAAAAAAAAAAAAAAAAAAAAAGAGGCGAAACACAGATACACTTGAAAATGAATACAATGCAGACATAGATGTAGATTTAGAGAGCTGTTGTGAGGAAGGCTACACATCCCTTCAGATGAGTTAGTAGTGGGCATTTAAATTAAGCCTTTAGCTTCTAGGCCACAAACTCTGGTGCAAAACGCCAACATGTGCATATGAAAAGAGTTGTTTATTTCTACAGTTCTTGACTAGTACAAGCTTGATGTCTCATAAATAGAACACAGTTAATGAAATTTACCTTGGTTGCTGTTCAATTCTACTAACCTACTGACTATTCATTTTTTATCACACGAGTCAAAAAAATAGGTACACCTCAGGAAGGACTTGAGAACACTTACTTCAAAGTTGGAAATAATTACAGGACATTCTTCAGAGTCCAGACCAATATAAGTAAGCACCACGGTGCAATGCTTTCTGTCTAACCATTTGATAGAGTGGGATTATATTGATAAAAGATTAACTTTGCTTTTATCTGCAGGAGCATTGCTGGGGCTCTAGACACTCCCAAGATTTGTCTCTTTGGAAATTGTGGGTGGTATGAGTAGGCATATGGGAAAGAAAATGCAGAAATAACATTTTAAAAGATAGATTTACATAAACATTTCACCTTAGGTGACAATGTATTGTTTCTGTAACAAAAGGGTCAGTTGTTCCTGGTGATAAAAATGCTAACTCTGCACAGCTTTCCAGGCTTACTGGCTGTATTCAATATTCATCTACAATGTATTATCATTGTGGGAAGGCCCTGTCTGAAATAACAAATCAAAAAAGAATTTTCTCAAATCAATTAATGGTGTCTTTATCGCATAGGAAGGTCACTGCACAGTCAGAGCCCTGAAAGAGATGTATCTGAAATGTTACATTTTTCTGCAAATTGCATGACTGTCCAAAATCAATAACGGAAATAAAGTATATAACATCAAAAGTTAATGATTAGATAAAACAGCACAGGGTGCATACTGGACAGTATATGTAGCCAACAGTGAGGCTTAGTCCTGAAATATTCTGTGCAAAGCAGAGCCAAGTAAAAGTCATCATTCATTACTTACTCATTATGTGCTAAATTATATGTTCTCTGAGTTCAGATACCCCTGTGGGAGCAGGCCACCGGGAGCACATTACTGGGGAGCTCCCCTATACCTCCTCCAACTGGCCTGCACGCAGACACATTAAGAAATTATCTACAGGCTCCTGGCTCCTGGCCAGAGCCTGCCAGGTGCCATTTGACACAGCGCAGTTCACATTCCCTGCAGTTCTCAGGAGTGTCAGAACAAAACTTATTCTGATTAAAGCATTTTTCTTTGACTAGCAGGGCTCCTGCTGGATCTGTCAGTAGGGCCATTAGATCAGAATGTGCCTTTGAAAAGACTTGCAAAGGGGCTTTATGCATCCTGCCTGTGGTACATGGCCAGAAACAGCAACAGAGGAAGAAGCATGCTGTTCTCAGGTCACTTAATAATTGAATTGCTCCAAAATTCTACCTTCAACAAGACTAACTTATTCCACCCCTGAAGGCAATATGGAACCCTGCACAAAATAATGAAGGTGGTGAGGAACAGCACCTAGAACAAATGGGACATGATTCAAATCACCGGTGTGCATGCAGCCTCCACTTTCCATTTAATGTTTTTAACTTGTAAGGACTTATCCAGAGATTTACAAATCATGTTGCTGATTAGGAAACATCAGAAGATGCAGACCGAATTGACAGGATTTTATTTATAAGTAACAGGAATGTATGAAGCATTAGGTAAGGGCTTGAGGAATAAAGCATGTCTACTTATTAGTTGTGAAAGAAATCTGAAATCAAATCACTTCACTGATGCTCTTCCACCTTTTTTTTCTACTTCTGAGGAATGTGAGAAGGTCAAAAGTTTAATTGTACTGTGAAATCCAAGCTTTTCTGAGTAATTATTCTTTTTTGAGTAATTATTTTGAGTAAATTTTTGAGTAATTATTGTTTGCAAAAGACTAGCACAGGTGTGTGTGTGCAAAATGAAGTAAAATCTTCTGTCCTTTACATCCAAATGTCAGAGACTGTGAGGCTGACAGCCCAATCATCCACTCTGGTCCTTGACTGTAACAGTTAAGAGCCACTACACCAGCACAGCAAATGTCACGAGTTGTACAGTATCTCCTCATCTGTAGTTTCAGAGTTGTATTGTCCTCCACACTTGGAAATGCTGTTTGCTGATAAGGTACAATGAAGTGTACCACAGTATGTTAAGAATTGCTAAGCATTCCCCAAGATGGTCTACACCATGCACCAACATCTGAAATGGCAGTCTGAGTTATATATATATTATTTTTTTTTTGGCAGATTTAGGCTCTTTGGGCATAGTGCAAATGTACAAGCTTACACCTAGAACTTTTGCAGTGCCTTACCTGTCTGCTCCTTTCCTGTGAAGAGTAAGCACAACTCTGCAACTACTTACCACGTCAATGTATTAGGAATTTCCTTTTCTAGCAACTCTTGTATTCCTTTATCTTTAAAAACACATCATGCAGGTATAGGACTATTCTGCAGGTGGGTGAAGAAAATAATTTTTACATGAGATCAAAACTGGAAAAAATCTTAGGAGGAAGCTCCAGTGAAGATTATGAAATGTGTGGATAATGCCTTTACCTCCAAAGTCAGTGTATCACATGCTGCTAGGAGGGTGAGTTCATGTTCTACAGAACTGTGACACATGCTCATTCTGTGCTCTGCTTCTCCAGCATTATTCCACATCGGAGACAGTTGTTGGACTAGACAGAATTTTGTTAAGGCTGACTTTGATTTTGTTAGAAGACCTGCCAGCATGCATGTTAACTCAAACATTCAAAGTAGAACAACTTATTGACAACATTTTACAACAATGCTTTCTCTTTATCTAAACTTTGAGGTAAACATGGGACTTGCAGATAAAGGACTGTCTAAACACTTACAGAGCACTTAAACCATGCCCATTTCATGGCAGCTGCTTTCATGCCTGTTTATGAATCAAACCCACTTAACCACTGCTTTTTAGTTTTCTATATTAAAATGAAATTTTAACAATTGTACTGATCTGAGTATCATGCAAAGGTCTGAAAAGGATATGAATAAGTATATTACACCTGACTGATGTGATTGCAAATTGTAGCTATGTTACACTAGCATCAACAAAGCAGTAAATGTGCATATGACACCCCAGGTGTACTTTGATGATATTGCATTAAAAAGGTGTGTGACTTTGGCAGAAGAAAAACCAGTCTGGTATATACAATTCCATGCTCAATATGTCTCTGTACAGTTTATTTACAGTAGATGAGATGAGCACTGTGGTGCATATAAACTTGCAGAACAATATAGGAAAATACAGTTTAACCATATGAAATTGTTTTACAGTAAGACAAATTATGTAGTGGAAATGCCTTTGATATGCCTTTGATATTGAAGAACAAGATCCATACTGACATAAAGTAGCTTCCACCAAGCTCTGCCAGTTTACCCAGCTGAAGATCTGCCCCTTAAATGCTTTCTGCATTCAACTTCTTCAGGTACAAGATTCCTTCATGTACCTTTATGGAACAAACCTCATCCTATAGTTTACACAATGATGCAAGATTTACTAATTACCCAGACAGAGACTGCATGATACATAAACTATTTTAAGAGGTCTAGTCAGCCAAAATTTATGGAACATTACAAAACTCTGGTTAAACATCTTTAAAAAGAAATTAATAGTGGCAAGAGACATCTTTTCTAAAATTTTAGAATGTATTTAACAAATTACACAAAAAAGACCAAACAAGCAATGTTATTTTAGCAGAAAACTCTGTTTTACTGTATGACTGGTAATCTGGCCTACCCTTGAATCCTTTCTGCCAGAACATCTGCAAAACTGTTTGGCAGATTTTTCACTGTCTTGGGCTGCTGGAAGAATGGAAATTAAAGAGAAGAAAACATTTGCCCAATAGTAGAACCTGTTGTTGCAGTTTTGTTTGTTTGTTTTGTTTTTAAATTTCATTTTAATGAATAGAGGTTTCTGCCCCTAAGAGTGTTTTTGTCATACTGTAGTAACAGAGTAACAGAGTGGTAAATGGGTATCAAAATTCCTTATGCTCTTTTGAAAATCTCAGTCACCGCATCAAAACACCTCCAAATGAATTGGAAGGGATTTCAGGTCAAGCATTCCCAAATTCAAACGACTAAGATTGTCACATCATGCAGATGTGAGATCCCTGAAATCGCTGTTCAGCTTGGGACTTCCAGTAACAGAAAAACTGTTCCAAGCAACTGCTTTCAAGAAGAGTCAAGGTTTGTTTTTATAAAATAGCATTACCTAAGCCGCAAATGCTACTTGATTCAATTGTATTTTATGCAGAATTCCCTGCTTATTACCTATTGAGACCCCCATACTGAGACCACTATACCTATGTGTTAGAAGATTAAGTTAAAACTGTCTTTCGATATAGCTAAGTCTAACATGGCTAACATTTCCTTCTCCATTTTCAGCACTATGATTTTATGATGCCTGTGTTAGACTGTAAATAATCAATGATATAAAGGCAGGAACATGTAAATGTGAATGCCCTAAAAGAGCGCACAGTCCAGAACAAGGAGGAAGGGTTGAGATTCCTGCACAGATCTGTATGTACCGGCTGCTCCTAAGTTCTGAAAATTTTTAGGGTCAATCTGTGTATTTTGCATGGTTGTAGCATGTACAATTTAAAGAGGCACTTCAAGAGGAACAACTAGCTGAATTTTAGTAGGGTTGTGATAAAAGCCATTATTCAGTTATTCATTAAATCAGTAGTTCTGAAAGACTATATATATTCAAAACTATAGTCTCATCCACTCACTGAACCTGAATATAGCAGCTGAAAAGCTTTTGTTCTTAATATCCACTGAGTTCGTCTCTTACAATACACCTGAAACAGTTCAACTTAATGTAAGTTGAGGGAGTTAAATTTGAATGTTTCAAATTTATATATATATATTTTAACTTATGCTATTACTGTAAGACAAATTTTATTGGTCTCTGAAAGGTTTTGTCTATGTACAATTGTTAGAACCACATGTTTCATTAGGCACAAAAGGTTTCTGCTTTGAGAACACATGGGATTAGAAATTTAAGTTAAATTGTGCTATGTGTTGGTCCCTTCAGAAAAAATCTCCAGGGAGAAAAAATAAACTGTGATTTGCACACAAAAAAAGGAGTCATTGCACTTGCAAACCCAGTTGCTGTTTAGAGAACTCCAAAATAAAACCCAAAATAACATCTCCAAAAAGCAAGCACTTACCAGCCTCAGAAAATATCCAAAAGAGTGAAGTTTGGTCAGCACGTAAAAGCAAAAGAAATGTTCTATGAACATTCAAAATCAAAGAAAAGATCTTTAAAACTGGTGTATGTCAGTAACGAAGGAGTAGGTGTAGTAACAATGAAGTTGAAGAAATTAAAATTGACAGATGCACTCTTACATAAGATCTACTATGAGACAATGTAATGAATAATATTTATACAACAGTTCTTCTCTGGAAGAAGACAAGGACTTGCTGATGTGAAGATGACATCATAATTATGTAAAAGAAAGACTGTGTTCTCCAAGCTCCTGGAGAATATCTGCACACCAGGCTTGATACATTTCTGCCTGACTTACAGCCAGTTCAGTGCAGTGGCACAGGACATCATACTACTGCCAAATCCAAAAATCATTCTGCAGTCATCAGGGTGGTATTGCCACATATCAGTCTCCAGCTTACACAGTCATATGCTAGTCAGAGAGCCCTGTATCAAGGAAGAGATACAAGGGAACATTTCATTAGTGATTTTCATATGCTAAGCAAAATTCAGTAATGAGCCTTCTACTGGACCTATCATGGTTCTGATGGAGATGTGTGCCTGGCATCAAGCTCAAATTTAATTGGGGCAATTATTTTACTATCTTATGTGTACACTTTTTAATTTGAATCTGCCTGTGACTATTGCCCACCTGGTTAAGAGGGACCAGCAGGCTTCTCTGTAAAATGTCAGATGCCTCCACCATGCACAGAAGGACAACAGTCAGTGGCTCCTGAATACTGTACAGGAGGAATGCCCATATAGGAAGAATTATTCACAGCAATGCTTCGGAAAACACTACGTCTGGGACCTGATTCTTCTGTTTGAACATGTGCTGGATAGCAAAATGCCTACAGACTTTACATGAGGCTCAGTGATCAGGAAAAAGGACATTGTTCTTGCAAAGTGGAAATGTAAGAGTGACCAGGACTACTTCCAGGACATCAAACTCTTGACTGCCATCTCTAGGAATAGGCCCAGTAGGCTGCAGTAGTGCAAAACAGCACACTGGCTATTACAAAATAGCAAATATTTTTTCTGTTCAGAATGAAGCAATCAGTTGATCACACCAAGAAGTCACAGCTACTCACTCCAGAGGTTCCTTCAAATTGCTGGTTTGTTTTTCTAAGGTGCTTCATAGTGAAGGACCCACCTGGGTAAGCAATGTTCTTTCTCTCTCTGTGATAAAATAGATGGTCAGAGCCACTATTTCACTTATTTTGGGAATTGGATCATTAGAGCAGCAACAGGAGAGCTGTAGGCTCTAGAGACATGCTCCTACAATAGCCTATTACACACAGCGCTGTTGGGAACTGCACACAGCAGCTAGGTCTCATACATTAAGTATTTGAGATTCTCATTTCTTAATGTTTACCTCATTGAGAGACTGAGGAGAAAAAAAAAAGAGAAGCTTGTGAATTTCTATTCAATACCCTTCTTTTCGAAGCCTCTGGTATCACCTGTGTGTGCCCTGTTCCTAGAAACCTTTGACAGCTAAGCACTTCCAAAGAGCAAGTCAAAAGAGTGTATATTTCTGCATAAAGACTATGGAAGCTCACTTCCAGCAAATATTTAAAGAATGATGTAAAAAAGGTACAAGTTTAAGATGTTCTGAGAAGGTCTGAGTAATTACAACTGCTACCACCATGTAAAAGCTTCCTGTGAATGCTTAATAGAAAATTACTGTTAGGAAAATAAAATATAATAAAATAAAGTGACTTGCAGGCAGATCACTGTCCCAAAACAGCTACGCTTGCTTGCATTGCATCATGGGGTATGATTCTATGGGGTTGCAGAACTAACAAAAAGCAGTTAATTCTGCAACAGAAAACTGAAGATACATAAAGCTTAAAGAGAAAAAGAGAACAAGTTTGCACATTACCTCCTACGCGTGAAAGAATGAACATTTCAATATATACTGTTAATGTGCGATATGGAAGAAATACAGCTAACCCACAGCAGCTCAAATAGGGTTGCAGAAGGAAAAAAAGTGTTCCAAGAACTTAAGGATTTCCATATGTCTTTCAATGCTCTTATGATCTTTTAACATTAAAAAAATAAAAAATAAAGCCATCTCTAAAGATCCCAGTATCAAGTAATCACAAAATGGCCGAGGTTGAAAGGGACCTCCAGAGATCACTTAATCTCTTAGTTTAACAGCCCCTCGTTGAACTTCATGAGGTTCTTAACCATCCAACTCTCCAGCCTGTCCAGGTCCCTCTGAATGGTGGCACAGCCCTCTGGTATATCAGCTCCTCCTCCCAGTTTTGTGTCATCACAAATCTCCCTGAGGGTGCATTCTATTCCATCATCCAGGTCACTGATCAATAAATCTGGACCCAGTATGGACTCCTGGGGGATACTACTAGCTACAGGCCTCTAAGTAGACTCTGTACCACTGATCACAACCCTCTGAGCTCTGCCATCCAGCCAGTTCTCAATTCACCTCACTGTCCACTCATCCATCCCACACTTCCTGAGCTTGCCTATGAGGATGTTATGGGAGACAGCGTTGAAAGCCTTGCTGAAGCCAAGGCTGACAACATCTACTGCTCACCCCTCATCTACCCAGTCAGTCATTCCATAATAGAAGGCTTTCATATTGGTTAAGCATGATTTCCCCTTGGTGAATCCATGCCAACTACTCCTGCTGACCTTCTTAGCCTCCAAGTGCTTGGAGATGACATCTGTTCCATCACCTTTCCAGGGATGGAGGTGAGGCTGCGAATGGAATGACATTGACTGCTTGGGGCAGAATGGCTGGATAGCTTCCATAGGAAAAGGATCTGGGTGCGTTGGTTGATGCTTGCCTGAACATGAGCCAGCAGTGTGCCCAGGTGGCCAAGAAGGTCAATGACATCCTGGCTTGTATGAGGAATAGTGTAGCTCACACTGGTAATTGTCCCACTGTACCCTGTTCTGGTGAGGCTGCACCTCAAGTACAGTGTTCAGTTTTGGGCCCCTCACCACAAGAAGGACATCAAGGCCCTGGAGCATGTCCTGAGAAGGGCAACAAAGCTGGTGAAGAGCATGGAACACAAGTCCTATGAGCAGCTGAGGAAAATGGGGTTGTTTAGTCTGGAGAAAAGGAGGCTCAGGGGAGAACTTGTTGGTCTCTGCAACTACCTGAAAGGAAGTTGTGGGGAGCTAGGGGTCAGCTTCTTGCAGATAAATAGTGATAGGACAAGAGGGAATGGACTCAAGTAGCACCAGGGGAGGTTCAGGTTGGAAATTCGGAGACATTTCTTGTCAGGAAGAGTGGTCAGGCATTGTAAGGGGTTGCCCAGGGAGGTGGTGGAGTCACCATTCCTGAGGGTGTTTAAGGAAAGGCTGGATGTTATACTTAGGGTCATGGTCTAGTGAGTAATATTGGTGGTTGGGGGATGGTTACACCAGATGATCCCGGATGTCTTTTCCAACCTTAATGATTCTATGATTGGTTTTCTTCCAGTCCTCAGACACCTCTCCTGTTCTCCATGACCTTTCAAATATGAGGGAGAGTAGCCTACCAATGAAATAGCTTTCCTACAAGAGAACAACTGAAGACTTACAACACAAGTTCAACATATAGAAGTGACTAGCAAACAAGAGTTATGGATGTGAGTGAATCTGGAGCAGGTTGGAAATCTGAGAATTAGGCCTTCTTGAATCTTGCTCTATGAAAGCAACTGGAATCCTGCCAGTGATGGAGAGAGTGCACTTGGCCAATGTTGCAAATAATTCACTACTTTCAGCTCATTAACTCAAACAGAAATCAGCTAACAGATCCAGAATCAATTCTGTTAGGAAAAAAGTTAAAAAAAATACCTCAGAGAAAGACTTATAAGGACTTTCTATCAAGTTAACTGTACCAGAAGAATATACCTTAGAATATACAGGCAGACTGGTATAGACAATGAATAAAATCTAGGCATTTTGTACAGTAGCTGAAGTCACAGTTGCTTAACACCTCACCTGTTGTAGCACCTGAGGACACCCAAGGGATTCAAAGCCACCAGAGATCATAGAGCCCTCTAGCTCAGACAAGAACTCAAAAACTCTGCTTGAACTGGAGATCATCAGGGAACCAGAAGCTTGGCAACATGATACAAGTACGTATGCGACAACATTGCTTAATTATAGAGAGTGTGCTATGCAGGAGGGGAAGGACTTTGAAACACAGGTAACTTCAAAAACAAAAAACAAAACAAACAAAAACCAAACAACAAAAAAACAGGGCAAACGGAGCTACATGATGAGAATCAGAGGCAAAATCCCACTAATTGTGCTTCTTTAGGTAAAAGCAATCAATACTAATCAAAAGCCCACCTTCTGCTCTGTGAACATGGAACCATATGAAGATGCAAGACAGCATCAAACAACAAAAAATAGTCTGGTACCTATATGCAACTAGAACAGTAAAAATTTGTATGATGTGTGTTGACCCACCTGCCAGAAAAACAAGATCACACCAGAGCTCAGGACCTATGGTGGCAAGAGACTTTTTTTGCAACTTGAGGATGAATAGAGCAATGCTGAAACTCCAGGAGTCGTGAGTCATCATGTTAAGAAAAAACATGATGGCAGGCATCCATGCTTCCCTTCAAACATGCCACTGCTATTTTAAAGATAATGGCTGTTCAGAAGCATAGGATCTCCATCAACCCCTGATTTGTAAGGTGTCACACTGTCCAAGATCCATCAGCCAGACAAGGTAATGGGCCAAGTATCACTGATTCCAATCTGCGATGTGGTACCACAATGGAATATCATTCGTAGCAAATACCATTCAAATTGTTTTCAAGCAACAGCAAAACTTCCCTAATGGTTCCATCAATAACAAGATATTTTTTTTTATTATATAGGAAGTATTTCACTGAGTACAGAGCAGTTTCATGTAAGGGTTTGCTGGGCCATCAAATAAATAACAGCCAGACACAAGTGCACACCTCATATTATGCAAGAAAAACAAAGATACAGCCTCCACCAAGAGAATTATCATTCTGTAGAGCTCACACTTTCCTGCAACATTTCAAATTGACCAAAAAGTAGAAGTAGGAAAACTGCCTGGAAATAATTAAAAAACAATAACAAAAAACAAGTAATCAGAAACTGCAATTGAGAATTGAGAGCAGCTTAAGAAAGCCATAGAAGAAGAACCAAAATACATTTCAGCCCTCAGAGAAAGCTGTGCTAATGAACAGTGTTTCCAGTTCAAAGCAGATAAAATAATAAACAACTGTGAAAAAAGGAGGAAAAGTAAACTATAATTGGTAACAGATTATTTCAGATATTTATTAAGGAGAATTCCATTTAAAGTGCACAACTAGCTTGTTTGGTTTTGCAATCAAAATGTGATGTCATCAAGACTGCTCATTTTAACTTGCAGTATGGCTTAGAATACAGGGATTGACTTTAGACGAAGCTCTCAAGTACACCAGTAAATTCTGGCCACTGAAGTTTTGAAAGCTCACCATGAATTTGTGGTTTAAAAAAAAAAAAAAAGTGCCTGTCCTCCAAAGTGCATGGTAGAAATAAGTACATATTAATATGCCAAAAAGAATCATATTGAGAACAGAGTGTGAATGAATAGCAAGACTGAAAAAGCCCTATCAGCACAAAACTTCCCTCTTCAAGCAGCATAACAATTGAAGTAAAATGTGTGTAGTCTAACAGTTCAAAGACAGAGTGACACTTAGGCAAACTATGGTTCAGGCATCAGCATGCTGGATGCTTCCCACACTGAGAATAAAATTGTAACTGCAGATTATGAAGTGTGTAACTGAATTGCAGTATGGTAGGTGTCAGGTCTAACAATCAGCAACAACAGGAAGAGTGATCCTGAGAATGCAGCAGTCACAAAATCGCACCTGCCAACGTGCAAAGGTTTATAAAGGCTAGCAACACAGCAGAGAAGGGTGTTGAAGAGACATTTGCTTTTGCAAGATGGGAATGACTGGTAATATCAGAATGCTTAAGGTGAATAAAAGGTGATTCATTCTTTTTCTATGAATCTATACTGGTAAAGAGGTGGTTGAAAAAAAGAGCCACTCTATGAGAATGCAACAGAATTCAGTTTGAAATGACAAGCCAGAAAAATAACCACGTGCAGCAATATTTTAAAAAGTATTTCAGATAAGACTTCTCTGCATCTCAGCTCATGGTTTGTAAAGGGGAAGATTAATTCTCAGTGATCTAATCACAGCACAGTAATTTAAATACTCTGAGACTGGTGAACAAAGGCTTAAAATGAGAGCCAAATAGAAGACACAATTTTGGTACAAGGGAAAAGAGATGTTAATAATGAGATACAGTAGAGCAAAATTGCAGATCAAATGAAATGGCTTGGGATACCGCAGCTAATACCACACTACACAATGAGGAGAGGCTGTAGTGGTAAAAATCAAGGTTTCAAAGAATCACAGAATGGTTAAAGCTGGCAGGGATCTCTGAAGGTCATCTGGTACAACTGCCATTCTCAAAGCAGGGCCAGCCACAGCAGGTTGTCCAGGACCCTGTCCAGGTGGCTTCTGAAGATCTCCAAGGAGGAAGACTCCAGAACCTCTCTGGGCAACCAGTTCAACAAGTTTCTGTTGGATATAAAAGCAAGAATCTTGAGTACAAAATGCTGAAATGATAGAATCATAGAATATCCCATGTTGGAAGAGAGCCATAAAGATCATCAAGTCCAACTCCTGGCACCACGCAGGTCTACCCAAAATTGTAGACCATGTGACTAAGTGCACAGTCCAAATGCTTCTTAAACTCCAACAAGCTTGATGCAGTGATCCATTCCCTGGGGATCCTGTTCCAATGTGCAACCACCCTCTTGGTGAAGAACCTCTTCCTGGTGTCTAGCCTAAACCTCCCCGGCCTCACCTTGACACCATTCCTGCAGGTCCTATCACTGATGATTAAGGAGAATAGATCGGCGCCTGCCCCTCCACTTTTGGGCCCTCTAATATATTAACAGCAACACTGATGAATCAGTCAGAAATAACAGTGGAAGAAGAAAATGAACACCTTTTAAAAAACAGTCTCCGAACTACCAAACACTGTGCCAAGAGCTGTGTTGAATTTTTGGTAGTTGGTGGTAAGGAAAAAACTGTGTTTAAATATATGATGATGCAGAAGCGCTGGGCACCTACAGCTACACTTAATGCAGTCTAGAATCACAGATACATGGTACCTTTGAAAATCAGGATCTAAAAAGATAAGCATAATTTAGCTACATGAACTTGGTAATTAAATATAGCTAAAGTCTCTGATATTCAACTGAAGGAACCAACAGAGGGCAATTTATCCCAATCAAAATCCCAAACAAAATGTTAAGAGAGTTGTCTTTAAAAAGATACCATGAGAAAACATCCTGCATGAGCAGGAAGGTGTTTTGAGCATCTCATTTATGCCTTGGTATATAACTTTCTGTCATTCAGCTAATTCTGTCATTGAGCTAATGAGGTAGGTATAGCACAACAAAGTCTTTCCTGGTAAATAACACTTTCAACTTTATCAATTGGCCGAGAACAGAAACAATGACAATAATGGGTTTATGTATCCCTGAGAGGGAGTATAAAACAGGAAGAACAAGAGTCCTCTCTATAGATATGGGGGAGAAGGGCCGTGTTGGGAAACTGTGTTATATGAAATAAATGTAATTGCACTACCTTGTTGCAAGATATGCAAGTTTTACAGATGGGGGAGCCAGAAAGTTAATTGACTTGCCTGTGGTCATGAAAGCAGTCAGTAACAGACCTGGGGTTCATGATTAGGGCTTCCTTGCCTCCTGCATCGTGTTCATTTACCCACTTGCTGGCCAGAGGAGACACTGCATTGTTGTTCTAATATACTATATATGATAGTCATGCAAGGGATATAGCACAAAGTCACTGAAGAACAGAGTTCTCTCTGTACCAGAAAGCAGATTTCTTCTGGAAGCTGCGTGCAATTGAGAACCTTTGGTGGGAAGTGCACACCTGTTTCCTTCACCTTGGAATGTTTGGTGTTTAAGGCTTAGTTAGCACAATGAAAACCATTTTAATGACTAAATGTAACAGAGATAGCCCATACAGGCATAAATTACAAGGTGTCTGGTAGTGGAACAACATTTTCCATATGCTCTTCTGACCCCTAAAAAAAACATTAGCCTGGTTAATTCATCACATACAACTATAAGCACAGTCTATATTTCCATGTCCACAGGTCGGATATCTCCGGTTTTGTGTTCTTTTACCCACAGTTCCCTGTCTTTGGCAGGATCCACTTTCCGAAGCAACTGATCCACAAGCTCTACTGTCTGAAATAAACAAAACAAGAACCAAAATGTCAAGGGTGCATTTCAAGTGGATACAGTCATTGCTCTGACGTGCAGAACTGCTTTGGGCATGCATGTGTGGCATTTGCTGACAACTAAGAACTGCATGTATTTGAGGCCAGGGGACAACAGCCAGAATGGGAGGCCCTGTAGCAGGAAGCAGAAAAGAGGCAGGTCTGCAATGTCAGGCAGAGACAAGCTTCCTGTATCAGGCACCGGCCAGTCAGTCTCTTGACTCTAGATCTGCAAGCTATACCTTACATCATATACAAATATGTATTGCAGGTCAGCTTACATTGTCTGTATTTAAGTATTTGAAAACTAGACTTTTTTTTAAAAAATGAAAAATATACTCCCTCTCCCAACAGTGAAACTGTCTATTTACCATCTTTCATTGAAAGAAAAATGACCTTGAGGTGTAGTGTATGTTGCTGGGAGAGCTGGTAACAGCTCATGCTGGTCAAATAAAATCCAATACACTAGCTAAAAGCTGTAATCCAGTAGTATGAAATGTACACAGGATCAGGAAGTCTTGGAGGAACAGTACTGGATGGTTGCACTACAGTACTGCTATAAACAGGCTGACAACATGCACTACTTCCACATCTCCTTTTGGTATCTATTTAGTTAGATCAGGATAGGGACCATTCAGCTCAGATGAAATGCAGTAAAGACCAAATGGATTAAACAAAAAGCAGACTTACACTTTGGTTGAACATGTCTGTCTCATGCCGCAGCTGTGTATACTGACAAAGATGTTGCCGAATCATCTCCACCCTTTCAACTTCCAGCCTCTCAAGTTCCTGAAGAAGAAAAAAAAAAAAATCAAGTCCACATTTTTCTTGGAAGCTGATCTGGAAAGCCCATCCTCCCAAAGGATGACATACAAAAGGTTGCCAGTCAGTGCAATAAAGCCCCAGGGTCATGCTTTGGAACTGAATTCTGAGGCTCCCCTGAATTGCAAAGAAGAGACAGCAAGCAACAGAAGTCACTTCAGCCTTTGCCAAAGGACAGAAAAGAATGGTTAAAACTTTGCATTGTTTTCAGGGATAGCACAAGCCGAGAGGGAATCTGTTTCCTGCAAGAAGGTTTGCATGTTTGTTGAAGTTAGCTCTGGTGATTCCTTGGGGAAGCAGGAGACCATGTCAAGGTGTATGACTCAGAGGACCTATCTTCAGTCTAACCAGACACCTGATAGCAGTTTTATCTGTTCACTAGATGATGGGACAAATCTCCACCTTGCCCAGCTGGCAGTGAAAATCATAGAATCATAAAATATCCCAAGTTGGAAGAGACCCGTAAGGATCATCGAGTCCAGCTCCTGGCACCACACAGGTCTACCCAAAATTTTAGACCATGTGACTAAGTATACAGTCCAATCGCTTCAGACAGGTTTGGTGTAGTGACTACTTCCCTGGGGAGCCTGTTCCAGTGTAAGACCACCCTCTCAGTGAAGAACCTCTTCCTGATGTCCAGCCTAAAGCTCCCCGGCCTCGGCTTGACACTATTCCTGCAGATTCTATCACTAGTGATTAAGGAGAATAGATCTGCACCTGCCCCTCCACTCCTCCTCACGAGGAAGTTGTAGACTGCAATGAGGTCTCCCCTCAGCCTCCTCCAGGCTGAACGGGCCAAGTGACCTCAGCCACTCCTCATGTCTTCTCCTCTAGGCTCTTCACCATCTTAGTTGCCGTCCTCTGGACACTCTCCAACAGTTTTACATCCTTTTTGTACTGTGGCACCCAGAACTGCACACAGTACTCGAGGTGAGGCCACACCAGCGCACAGTCCCTCATGCACTTCCCTCAACCAACTAGTGATGCCGTGCTTGATGCACCCCAGGACACGGTTGGCCCTCCTGGCTGCCAGGGCACACTGCTGGTTCATATTCAACTTGCTGTCAACCACAACCCCCAGATCATTCTCTTCAGGGCTGCACTCCAGTGTCTCGTTGCCCAGTCTGTACGTATAGCCAGGGTTGCCCTGTCCCAGGTGCAGGACCCGGCACTTGCTCTTGTAAGCCCAGCAATGCTTTAGTTGAAAAGACAGGTGGTTTCTAACTCTCCCCTTTTTTTTTTCCGCCTCCCTCTTCTCTGAAGGCCAGCTAGGACTGGGGAGGGCAGTATGCCTCCCGGATACTGTCATTGTATGTCAAAATCTGCATTTAGTCCTTTCCTTGGCCATCTGAGTGGGAATAGTAGAAGCAGCATGCCACAGTAGTCTAAGGTCACAAACTGAAATGGGCTTAGCGCTCCCCTCTGATGTATTACTATGAAGTACTGCATCCACAGGGACATTACTGGGGTCAAATCTTTAAACCAAAATTGCATTCAGAGCATTTCTGATGTCTGCTTACCATGGTGAATGCTCACCATTCACCATGGTGAATACAACCTCAGCATATACAAGCAGGCAGGCTGCTTCATTGCCTTTCCTGTGCTTACTGCTATTTGTTAAATGTCTTGTGGGAAACAGAGCCCTGATTATAGCATGAAAATCTCAGGTGGCACACTATCTGCCTGGGGAATAAAAAGAGCAAAGGAGCTCGTGGTATGCACAGGACTGAAAAACTGATCAATTGCTGTTGCTGGCTGATGTACTGAGCTTATGGAAAAAAGTGGGCCAGTTAGAACTCAGACTCCCTTACTTAGGGCACATATATGTGGGACCAAGAAACAGAACCCATTGTCCTAATGCTGATAAGCATGCAACACAAACAATGTGTATTGCATGTGCAACACAAACTTCCTGAAAGAAGGCACACAAGGAAACACAAATCTTCAAACTCTGACTCTCTTGACTTTGTGTTGTATATGAATGGATCAGATACAGATTGTTTTTGAATTTAGATTTTATATTGATTATACTGAGACATATATTCAAATGTTTCTCAGCTTCCATTTCACAACAAACCAACCTACTGTGCAGGCTACAGGCTATGACAAAAGCACTTGAATTGTACTGATTCCCCAGAAACAAATATGCAACTTACATATGGCCACACCTCTGGCACTTATCAGTGAGGAAACACCAGCACAGGTAAGAGGAGGATCAGATCCCTTATATACAGGAACTGCCAACTTTTCCTCTCTTGTTCTGCTTTTGGGAATATATCCGCCTCCTGGATTTCCACGCCCCATCTGCCTTCATTTATTTAGTACACATTAAATATTGCACTGACACACTTCTAAATGCTGAGCAATTGACTCTGCTTCTTATTAGGAGTTTGAAGTTTTGTGTTTATCCAGTGAGGAAAATACCCACAGAAGATATTTTTATTTCCCACTTTTGAGAGTAACTGGCTGTCATTCAGAAAGGGTCTAAGGAATGGCATGAAGGAAGAGCCCTAAAGCCAATGTATGCATATTTCAAGGAATACAGAACAGCAAAGCTAGAAGAGTATCTTTGTATGCTAGTGACTAACCCTGAAGGCATATGCCCTTAGGGTGAATACTGTGAGCTGTGTTAGCATCAGAGAATAAGAACAATAAGAAATTAAATGATATCTCTACTGAGCCAGCAATACTTGTGAAGAAATTTTAAAATCATAGAAACAAAAACTGATTAGTTTATAAATTGATTCAGTGATCTGATGTGTGTCTTTCCATTTATTCCTTCCTTCATCCTTCCTGGGGACAATTCCAGCATTCTGGCCCATAAGCAGCTTTGAACTGGTTTAGAGTCTTCTGCAAAGAAACAATTATTTCTGCATTCCCCATATGACATGTTTTTCTTAGAACTGAGAAGATAAGATACCACAGGAGATTTATCACCTAATTCTCTCAATGCTTTTCCCTCTAACTAGCTAAGCAGTCAATGTTGCAAGTTATTAAAAGCTGTTACAACTTTGCAATGCTATATAAACTTAAGACCCTACACAGAGTTACATACCAGAGTCGTGGTCACCATTTCCTCAAACCACTTGGACTGTGCTTGATTATAAAGATCCACACAACGCATCAGATCATCTCCTGAAAAGTTCAAGACAGCAGCACTTTAGTCTTCTCTAGACAGTATTATGAAGCTTAAAAGAAAGTTGTAGTTCATGTATTGTATACGGATCAAAAAGTTTTGAAGGTCAGTCCTGGCAGAGCTGAACACATTTGTTAGATGGTATTTGTTAGGCACAATAAAAACAATTTGAACGAAACGTATGCAATTGATGTCTGCTTAAAGATCAAGTGACTGTGGTGAGAAACCATGAAGGAGAAAGAAGATTTTAAAATGAAAATATGAACACTAAGGAATATTTTATATAATGACCAGAACTATGAAAGATAGTTACTTCAGTTAGATTAAAGCTGGTCATAGAAAATTATATATATAAAAATAAATAATTAAAATGGGAAATCATAATATTGAGTTATGGAACTGCAGAATAGCAACTCTGTAGTTCAGACTGCATTCTAAAACAGGTTTAAAACAGGAGAGAAGCATCGGACTCAAGCTTTCTGAGATCAAGGGAAGCTTTTTTGCAGCAACCTCAACTGAGCTGCACACTCTCATATTCTCCTTCTTCTGAAGATGCGCAATTCCAGTCTGGCTCTTGCTTCCTCTTTTGTTCAGGGCAGTAATCACATCTTATTGTGTTACTTCAAGTTTTCTCCATTGTAGAGCTCTGCTCTGACAAAGATGGTAAAGTGGGTGGCATGTTTGAGATTACCACTTTCTGACTAGTATATTCTTTCTTCTTTAAATGAGGCTCAGTTATTCCTTCACTAATCATTGTAATGTCTTGGTCTACAGTTCAAATTCATACAGTTCTTTAAGGTATAAAAAGATCTTTATACAGAAACCAGGGAAGAACTGAGCTTTAAGAATAGGACTACTTAGACCAGAAAAGTGTCAAAGAAGTAAATGCATCTGAAAATTTGAGCCTCATGGCCTTAAAACTTGGTGTGGCAACCAAAGTCTATGAAAACAAATGAACAAACCAGCCACATAGGATTCAGGGCTTAAAGCTTGGCAATATACTTATTTGCCTGGACAGGGGATGCCTAGGCTGACATGAAAACTGTGACCTAGCAGCTCCCACACTCCAGAAGACTCTCTAGGTATAAGACTCCAAATATTCTCTACTCACCTGCGTGAATCTGAGTCACTACACAGCCAGAAACATAAAAGTCATAGAACATATGACATGGAAGGAAGGAAAAAGCAACATCACTTATCAGTAAGTGGTGGAAATATAGAAAGGGTGTGGTTTGAAGTGGTATCTGGAAGTCTCTAGTCCTACCATCCACTTGCAGCAGGCCTAATTTCAAAGCTAGGTCATTAATGCTGCTGCTGTGTACATCCCAAGCAACCCAGAAAGGCTGCTGGGTAGCAATCACTGTGGGGATAAGGCCAGTCCTCCCCCTTCCATGCACTGTAACAGTGGCACAGTCTGGAAGAGTGATGGGGGGACTCAAGCTCAAACTCTTGGTTATTCCATCCTTATCTTCATTTCTCCTTTGCTTGTTTGGTAAATAACTATTACAAACAATTTCTGAAGACCCAAGTGAACAGAGAGGTTGTGAATCTGCAGAGAGACAGAAAAAGAACATTTATCAAGGAGCCTCCTGTCACTAACACAGCAATTGTTTCTCCTCAGATGGCTGCCTCTACACAGTGTCAAACTGCAAATGACTCATCAGTGTCCTCAGAACCCAGACAAGCCAAGAGAAGCCTTAGAGTTTTAAAACTGTTAAGGACCACTCTACCAAGAGACAGACCTATGAAAGGATGAACCACAGAAGGTCTAGTTAAAACATACTTTTATCAAAGGCATGAACAGGGATGCGCATGGATCCCATGGAAGTAATATGACTCTCTGTAAAGCAAATGCACAAATCACATCGAGTAGTTTCATCTTCACTACACTATGACACACACTACAATATTCTCAGTATTCCTTAAACTAATCATTTTAATCACTGAGTAACAATGGAAAAATAGACAAGAAGTTCACTTTCAATGAAAAAGGCAGTGGAACAGGCACCCACATGGTTGGGGGTGACTGTGACTTAGGGAATAACCAAGGAAGGAACTACAATTTAAGGAAGAAACATCCTCAGTTGAGCAAAAATCTGTAACTACCTTTGGCAGGAACTTCAGACAAGTGAAAAAATCAAATGCTGTCCCCCAAACAGATGTAAATAGGATTGGTCACATGGGCCTTAATCTTGCCAGTACTTGTGGTGTATGCAATGGTTACCTGAAGAACTTCTACAGAGAGGAAAAATCTATCAAAGACTGGTAAGGCTTGTCCCATGAGACAAACAAGAACCATGTGTAGACACCACTTGGAAGACAAACCTCCAGAACTTGAGCTGCAAATGAATCAGAAAAGGCTAAGGTCCTTTCTGTGGGAGAACAGAGGCTGGTACCACCTAGTTCTCTTTCATTGCAGTAGTAAATGGCACTGAACCATGAAAAATTAACAGTAAGTTTAAAAGCTAAGATTGCCCTTAGCTTGAACTGTAAACAGTGTTATGTTTCAGCCAGAAGTTCAGAAAAACTCAGGATATGGGGTGGGCCACGCTACCTCCATACCCTGTACATGATGTGTGGAGAGGAAGCCTGTAGTGTGCCTGCCCCTCTGAGAGCTCCTGGGGCTAAAAGTGCTTTGGTAGAGTATTTGAACATACCCGAAAGTGTGAATTTGCAGATCCACAATCACACCAAGAAAAGCCCCGAACGCTTTGCTTGCCACAGCTGATAGAAAGATTCAGACTCCTTCTTGCTTGCTCCCTCTGGACCCATAAAACTTGCCTTCATGGTTGCACACTAACCAAGCTTCAACACGACTGATGCAGAGCAATCTTATCGCAGAACACTCCATAGTTTGCTTACACTTCTTTGTGGATGGGCAACTATATGTTTATATCCCTGACTTGAGAGAGCCCAAACTACACGTTTGCTGCATTCTGGGCAAGCACCTACCTATCTGCTACCTGAATGGCAATAGGTCCTCCTCTGGCAGATTTTCAACTGAACTAAATACAACCTGAGTAAGTTACAAGCATGTCTGGAAACCGTAAGGGATTTAAAAACAGAGACCTCAGGTAGGAGACAGGCATCTCGTTGTCTCAGCAAGATCAACATCAAGCCACAACAGAGATGTTTCTGTCTGAAATCTGAAGCATGTATGCAGGCTTCGTAAATTTACTGGACCCTAATTCCATCTCAAAATCACTTCAGGCTACTACAAATTTCTTTGAATTTGACTTTTAAAGTTTTGCAAACACTTATCTTAGCACACCTTTAGAAAACAAATATAATTCACTCTTCTTTTTGGCCAGTTACTGAAATCATCCATCATTTTCTAATGTCTGACTTAGAAAAACCTGGCTTAGTTTTTTCTTTGAAGAGAATTCTGCTCTTCAGAGGATTTAAAACGAAACATGTCTCTACCATGCTTCACATTGACTTCATAGCTGCAATCTTAAAAAAAAAAAAAAAAGCAGATGGACAGGCAGTTCTATACCAATTTTTCCTGCCACAAGCTTCTTGGTGGCTTTCCTGGTGCAGCACTTACCTCCTGATGGCTCACGGTCACAGGTACTCACCTGCCTGAGTGGACTTCCGCCTTGCCTTTTTAATTTCCTCTTCTGTCTTGTTGCTGAGCTTCACCTCCAGCTGCTGTGTTTTCGCTTCCAGATCCTTCTGTCTCTCTGTCAAGGCCTTCCGGGCCTTGGATTAATTAAAGAAGATCACATGTTTTTACAGGAAAAGAGCTTCCAGCTGCTTTCAGACATCTATGACGTTTTCATACAAATATGTGTCAGTAAGAAGTCAGGTTTCTAACCCAGTTTCAAGTACAAGGATTCAAGTTCCTAGAACACCATGTGGTGTTCAAAGAGGTGCCTTATTAGAATTTTTCACTGACTCTCCATAGGTCTCTGCCTATCTGCCTTACTGTACAAAAAGCATCATCAGACTACTTTAGTAACTTTCTCACTGTTTCTGGAACAAATGGGAGCTGTAGCTTCTTCCAACTCTCTTAACCAGTATCACCAAGATACTTCTTCCACCTACTTCTCTCCTTAGGATCTGAATTGTTTAAAGAATTTCAAGTACACTGTAGATTTTTTTTCCAACTACCCTCTGGTTTCAATATATATTAGAAACTTTAGCAATAGGTAATCTTAGACTTATTTTAGAAAAAACTAGTTCAGGTTCATGACTACAGCAGTTCATAACATAGAAATCAATTACCTGAGACCTGTTTACAACTGATAATTTAATTACCTTACTTTGAAGTTCATCAGACTTTTAAAACCTGATTTATCAGTATAATTACTGAAATTATACAGGCAAATTAGTGAAGCATCTGAATTATAATTACCATATATGCATGCTGTCACCCCATTTGGTGAGGTTGCCTAAATATATTTAAAAAAACAAAACAAAACAAAAAATTTGCTTTGTCCAGACTATTTCACTTGTTATAAAATAGGTCTTATTTGTTCTTTCTCCAGCACCTAAAACTAAATTTGGATAATTACATATTGTTAGCACCTTGGAGTTTTCCTGTAACTTACAATGCTTTTGAGGTGTTAATCGAATTTTTCAATTCACTTATAGACAGTGGTCTTAGCTTGGTAGGTCGAAAGGGGGAGCTGCAGGAAAGCAATATGGTGAGAAGCTGCATGCTTCAGGCAAACTGTTTACACAGCTTTTTTCACAGAATCACAGAATTTCTAGGTTGGAAGAGACCTCAAGATCATCGAGTCCAACCTCTAACCTAACCCTAACAGTCCCCACTAAACCATATCCCTAAGCTCTACATCTAAACGTCTTTTAAAGACCTCCAGGGATGGTGACTCCACCACCTCCCTGGGCAGCCTGTTCCAGTGCCTAACAACTCTTTCAGTAAAGAAGTTCTTCCTAACGTCTAACCTAAAACTCCCCTGGCGCAACTTAAGCCCATTCCCCCTCGTCCTGTCACCAGGCATGTGGGAGAACAGGCCAACCCCCACCTCACTACAGCCTCCTTTAAGGTATTTGTAGAATGTGATAAGGTCGCCCCTGAGCCTCCTCTTCTCCAGGCTGAACAAGCCCAGCTCCTTCAGCCGCTCCTCGTAGGACTTGTTCTCCAGGCCCCTCACCAGCTTCGTCGCCCTTCTCTGGACCCGCTCAAGCACCTCCATGTCCTTCTTGTAGCGAGGGGCCCAAAACTGAACACAGTACTCGAGGTGCGGCCTCACCAGAGTCGAGTACAGGGGGACAATCACCTCCCTAGCCCTGCTAGTCACACTGTTTCTGATACAAGCCAGGATGCCGTTGGCCTTCTTGGCCACCTGAGCACACTGCTGGCTCATATTCAGCCGACTGTCCACCATCACTCCCAGGTCCTTCTCTGCCTGGCAGCTCTCCAACCACTCATCTCCCAGCCTGTAGCTCTGCTTGGGGTTATTGCGCCCCAGGTGCAGGACCCGGCACTTGGCCTTGTTGAACTTCATGCAGTTGACCTCAGCCCATCGGTGCAGCCTATCCAGATCCTCCTGCAGAGCTTTCCTACCCTCGAGCAGATCGACACATGCGCCTAGCTTGGTGTCATCTGCAAACTTACTGAGGGTGCACTCAATGCCCTCGTCCAGATCATTGATGAAGATATTAAAGAGGATCGGCCCCAGCACCGAGCCCTGGGGGACGCCACTAGTGACTGGCCTCCAACTGGACTTGACTCCATTCACCACGACTCTTTGGGCCTGGCTATCCAGCCAGTTTCTAACCCAACGAAGCGTGCGCCAGTCCAAGCCAAGAGCAGCCAGTTTCTTGAGGAGAATGCTGTGGGAGACAGTGTCAAAAGCCTTGCTGAAGTCAAGGTAGACCACATCCACAGCCTTTCCCTCGTCCACCCAGCGCGTCACTTTGTCATAGAAGGAGATCAGGTTCGTCAAGCAGGACCTGCCTTCCATAAACCCATGCTGACTGGGCCTGATTGCCTGCTTGCCCTTCAAGTGCTGCATGATGACTCTCAAGAGGATCTGCTCCGTGAGCTTCCCTGGCACTGAGGTCAAACTGACAGGCCTATAGTTCCCTGGGTCTGCCCTCCGGCCCTTCTTGTAGATGGGCGTCACATTTGCTAGCCGCCAGTCAACTGGGACCTCCCCCGATAGCCAGGACTGTTGATAAATGATGGTAAGTGGCTCGGCCAGCTCCTCTGCCAGTTCTCTCAGTACCCTTGGGTGGATCCCATCCGGCCCCATAGACTTGTGCACATCCAAGTGCTGTAGCAGGTCACCAAACAGTTCTTCATGGATGGTGAGGGCCACATCCTGCCCCCCATTCCCTTCCACCAGTTCAGGGTACTGGGTATCCAGAGAACAACCGGTATTGCCGCTAAAGTCTGAGGCAAAGAAGGCATTGAGCACCTCCACCTTTTCCTCATCTCTTGTAACTAAGTTTCCCCCTGCATCCAGTAAAGGATGGAGATTCTCCTTAGTCCTCCTTTTTGTGTTGATGTATTTGTAAAAACGTTTTTTGTTATCTTTAACGGCAGTAGCCAGATTGAGCTCCAGATGAGCTTTGGCCTTCCTAATTTTGTCCCTGCACAGCCTCGCTACATCCTTATAGTCCTCCCTAGTGGCCTGCCCACTTTTCCAAAGATTATAAACCCTCTTTTTTCTCCTAAGCTCAAGCCACAATTCTCTGTTGAGCCAGGCTGGTCTTCTTCCCCGCTGGCTCATCTTTGGGCACATGGGGACAGACCGCTCTTGCGCCATTAGGATTTCCCTCTTGAAGAGCTCCCAGACTTCCTGGACCCCTCTGCCCTTTAGAACCGCCTCCCAAGGAGCTCCACCAACTAGTGTCCTGAGCAGCCCAAAGTCAGCCCTCCGAAAGTCCAATACAGCAGTTTTACTGGTCCCCTTCCTGGCCTCGCCAAGAATAGAGAACTCCACCATTTCGTGGTCACTCTGCCCAAGACAGCTCCCGACAATCACATCCTCCACCAGTCCTTCTCTGTTTGTGAAGAGAAGGTCTAGCGGGGCACCACCCCTGGTAGGTTCACTAATCAGCTGCGTCAGGAAGCTATCTTCCACGCTCTCCAGAAACCTCCTAGACTGCTTTCTCTGGGCTGTGTTGTGTTTCCAGGATATGTCAGGGAAGTTGAAGTCCCCCACGAGTACAAGCGCTGAAGATTTCGCAACTTCTGTCAGCTGCCTGTAGAACTCCTCATCCGTCTCCTCATCCTGGTTCGGTGGTCTATAGCAGACCCCGACCAGGACACTAGCCTTGTTGGCCCCGCCGATCCTAACCCAAAGGGACTCGACCTTGTCATTCCTAGCCTCGAGTTCTACAACATCGAAAGACTCTCTAATATAGAGAGCCACACCGCCACCCCTTCTGTGCTGCCTGTCCCTTTTGAAGAGCTTGTAGCCAGGCATCGCAGCACTCCAGTCATGAGACTGGTCCCACCACGTCTCTGTGATGGCAACCAAGTCGTAGCTTGCCCGCTGCACGATGGCTTCCAGCTCCTCCTGTTTGTTACCCATGCTGCGTGCATTGGTGTAGATGCACTTCAGCTGGGCCTTTACCTTATCCTCCGGCCTTGCCGTTGTTCCCCCTGGCACAGCCCCAACAATCCATGCTTCAGCCCCATCCCCCTTCTGACCTAGTTTAAAGCCCTATCAATAAGCCCCGCCAGCTCCTGGCCCAGGATCCTTTTTCCCCTAATGGATAGGGACCCGTCTACGGCCATCAGGCCGGGTGCTGAGTAAAGTGCCCCATGGTCGAAAAACCCAAGATTTCTTCGTTGGCACCAGCCCTGGAGCCACGTGTTTAACAGGTGGGCTTTCCGTGTCCTCTCCGTACCCCTCCCTGCCACCGTAGGGATGGATGAAAACACCACCTGTGCTCCCGCTCCATCCACTAACCGTCCCAGCCCCCTAAAGTCTCTTTTGATAGCCTTCAGGCTTCTCTCTTCAATGTTGTCACTGCCTGCCTGGACTATCAAAAGAGGATTTTCTTTTTTTCCTTCTCAAGACTTCTATTTCTGATTCATTCTTTTCAGTATCCTACCTAGGACTGTGTTTCTTTGCAGATTTGATGGTAAATAACTAAGAATTTTACAGAAAAATGCATTCCATGCATACATACAGTCTAATAATCTTGTGTAACCTGCCACACTTCTGTCCCTGAGCAAACTTTCTCATGTGCACTCTGCTCCTTAATGGAAATCCAAACCTCCTGGATTAACTGAGAGAGACATTTTCCTCTCCAGCTCATACCCAGGAGTATACGGGTTGAGGATACTGTAACAGCCACACCATTTGGGGTAAGCATCTTGGCAGCTGAGCAACAGGTGTCCGTTTCCTGCCAACTACCGAGAAGACAGAACTATTTGTAGACAAAATTTTCTATTAATCATGATCTCAGCTACTACTGGATGGTTGTATTAAAATAGTCCCTGAAACTAGGGTGCTGCTGTTTGCCGTGAGACACATAAAACTGGAACTAGGTGAAACTTTGCAAATTATTGTGACAGGTTTAAGGCTACCCTTCCTTGGCCATCTGCTTCTGGCCACTGTACAAGAGGATATTGAGCCATATAAGCTTTTAGCCTGACCCTGCTGCCGTTCTAGTGCAACACCTTTCAGATTTTGTGGTCAATACATGTGACTTCTGGATGCACATGAGCCAAGAGTATTTTCATCAAATGTATTAGAAATATATTATTCCAAATTGGAAAGAAGAAGATGCAACAAGAATTTACTTTGGCAGTAACACATTAGCTGCACCTACTTTCCCAAAACACCGAAATATGCCTGCAGCCCAGCAAAGAATAACCAACTGCAGAAAGCACTCAGCAGAAATCTGTGGTTTCTCATAGGAAAAAGAAACTTTCCACTTGCAGTTGTTTTTGTCCCAGACAGCAGTATCTCATAAACTCTCCAGTTTGTTCTATTCCCACCTTTTCAACTGCTGCATAGCGGCTGGCCAGTTGCTTCCGTAAGTCTGCAATATGGTGGTCACACTTCTTCATGTCTTTCTTAAAGTTCTCTCTGAAGTTGAGCAGGGGTTTCTCTACCTCACTCTGAAGCTGAAAAAGAAAACACAAGGAAGAAATGGTGATAATGAGGAGCTGGGCTGAGAAGAGCTCAGGCCAGAGTTATCAATACAAATGCTGCAGACACAGGCAGTGTTTTACTGCAAGACTTCTTGTGCCCAAGACAACTCAGGGTGATGCTACTGCAAACATCAGCTCCTCACAAGACAGCTCTGCTAAGTGAATATTTACTGAAGGAAGCAGAAAGGTAGAAAATTTGTCTTCCTCTCCTGTTAAATTGTATCTCTCTTCTTAGACATAAGATCAAACTTCAGACAATTATCACAGTACTGAGGTGCTCCAATTCTGACCTAACTGATGTAACTTCCCTCCCAGAAAGTACAGAAGTAAAACCTGCTAAACTTGACTGCAGTCAGGTTACTCAACACATTGAAGTTACACATCTGCATTTCTTGTACAGTTTAAACAGATGCATTAAAGATACATTTTATTTATTCTAAATATAAGGGAGCCTAGCTGAACCCCTCTAAGTAATGGCAAGAAATCACTGTGAAATGGACTCAGGAAACCTTCCTATGTGACTGCAAGCACTTATCTCTTATAATCAGGACTTAATAGTCAGTAATACTCAACTCTGAGTCTGTATCCCACTGCTTTTTGACTTCTTGGAAATGCGCTCTGAAGGGATAAAGGTATTTCACCTCCCCAGAAGCAACCCACTACTTTTCTCTATTGTCCCTTCAATGCAGATGCCAGGCTCTTTCAACGCAAGTGAGTCCATAATCACCTCACAGGGCCCACAGTGCAGCAATATTAAACAGTCTCCGAAACCAAGTATTTTTAGTCTTTCTGCAGTGCTATTTTAATGGAGAAGGAAACTTCATTCAAGCTCAGTAGAGCATTTTAGTGGGGATATTCTACAAAGACAGCCAAGGCACCACAGCACATCCTAGAGAAGTTAGTAAAGCTAGGCTTGATAACACAGGTGGAGAGCAGCATTGAGGTGATCTAATATCATCTACAACTACACAAAGTTCAGCTGCAAAGGTAAGAGACAATTTTTTCTTTGTAGGGCCAGGCAATGTCACAACAGGCAATGGCCATAAATCGATCTTTAAGGTTCAGGTTGAATATCATTTAAGAAAAAGTATCTCAAGAATGGTAGTGGGGCACTGGAACAGGCTGAACACAGGTGTTTTGAAATTTCTGTCCATAGGGATATTCAAGACTTCGCTAGACAAAGATGTAGCTGACTTGATCCATTGTGGGTGATAGGCCAGCTCTCACTGGGAAGCTGGAGTAGAAAACTCTAGATGCTATTTTTATGACCCTGGACAAGCTTACAGAGATCTGTACAACTATGCTGAACCACAAAGTTGTGAAAAAGCTCTCTCAATATTGAGGTACAAACCTATAGCTGTGCCAGAAGCACTTCCAGTGCTCAATGAAAATAAGAAATGGCACAGAGACAAGTTCAGGATAGCTTCTGTGAACTCCAGAGGCAACATATCACTATTGACAGAGATGCCTGTTTTCAAACAGGCTAAACTCTCTAAGAGCCCTTTGGATTCCCCCATCAATAAATGGATTAACCTGGGTAAACAACCCAAGTTGAGTAATCATCCTCAGTAAGAGAGATGGCAACTAGATTTGTCTGACCTAAGCAGGCATTGCTGTTAAGACCCTCATAAAATTCCCCAGAGCTAGAGACACCAAACAGGAGTACATTTCAGTGGTAGCTCTCCTTGCCCAACAAAAAGTAAAGACATTTATTTATCTCATGCATTTTATAATGGGACTGGAAATTTTGAGATCCTTAAAAAAACGGGAAATGCATCACCGAGAGCCTCAAAATATGAACAAATCACCTTTCTCCATTTTTGCGTGCAGGGAATCACAGAGGCTTTTCAGTGATGGCCTTCATCTTCCTTCTAGCATCATTAATTGTCCTACTTGAACTTCCATTTTGCATAAGCTATCACACAGATTGATTGAGGCTTTTAGGTGTTGCATTACAGTTGACCATATTTATTCTTTTTTGTTAGAATATCTAGCTAAAAGACTTTATAAGGCATGTGGTGGATGAAAAACAAAAAAAAACATAAATTAGTTTCCTAAGATGATAAGATTTAGAGCATTATTGTATATAGACAAAACTGACATCCACCTATCACTAAATGGGTAAGATGCTACAGAATCACAGAATCATCTAGGTTGGAAGTGACCTCCAAGATCACCTAGTCCAACCCCTGACCTAATACTAGCAAGTCCTTCACTAAACCACATCGCTAAGCTCAACATCTAAACATCTTTTAAAAACCTCCAGTGACTCAACCACTTCCCTGGACAGCCCATTCCAATGCCTAACAACCCTTTCAGTAAAGAAGTTCTTCCGAATATCCAACCTAAAAAAAAAAAAAAAAAAAAAGAGATCAGGTTCGTCAAGCAGGACCTGCCTTTCATAAACCCATGCTGACTGGGCCTGATTGCCTGGTTGCCTTGTAAGTGCTGCATGATGACACTCAATCTGCTCCAAGAGCTTCCCTGGCACTGAGGTCAAACTAACAGGCCTATAGTTCCCGGGGGTCTACCCTCGAGCCCTTCTTGTAAATGGGTGTCACATTTGCTAGCCACCAGTCGACTGGGACCTCCCCTGATAGCCAGGACTGCCGACAAATGATTGAAAGCGGCTTGGCCAGCTCCTCCGCCAGTTCTCTTAGTACCTTTGTGTGGATCCCATCCAGCCCCATCGACTTGAGTACATCCAAGTGCTGTAGCAGGTTGCAAACCATTTCCTTGTGGATTGTGAGGGCCACATTCCGCTCCCCATCCCCTTCCACCAGCTTAGGGTACTGGGTATCCAAACAACAACTGGTTTTACCGCTAAAGACTGAGTAAAGAAGGCATTGAGCACCTCCACCTTTTCCTCATCTCTTGTAACTAAGTTTCCCCCTGCATCCAGTAAAGGATGGAGATTCTCCTTAGTCCTCCTTTTTGTGTTGATGTATTTATAAAAACATTTTTTATTATCTTTAACGGCAGTAGCCAGATTGAGCTCCAGGTGAGCTCTGGCCTTCCTAATTTTGTCCCTGCACAGCCTTGAAACATCCTTATAGTCCTCCTGAGTGGCCCGCCCTCTTTTCCAAAGATTATAAACCCTCTTTTTCTTTTAAGATCAAGCAACAACTCTCTGTTCAGCCAGGCTGGTCTTCTTCCGTGCTGGCTCATCTTTGGGCACATGGGGACAGACCCCTCCTGAGCCATTAAGATTTCCTTCTTGAAGAGTGCCCAGCCTTCCTGGACTCCTCTGCCCTTCAGAACCACCTCCCAAGGGACTCTGCCAACCAGTGTCCTGAACAGCTCAAAGTCAGCCCTCCGGAAGTCCAAGACAGCAGTTTTACTGATCCCCTTCCTGACTTCGCCAGGTATAGACAACTCTACCATTTCGTGGTCACTCTGTCCAAGACAGCTCCTGACCACTACATCTCATACCAGTACTTCTCTGTTTGTGAACAGAAAAGGTCTAGCGGGGCACCTCTCTGGTAGGCTCACTAACCAGCTGCATCAGGAAGCTATCTTCCATGCTCTCCAGAAACCTCCTAGATTGCTTTCTCTGGGCTGTGTTGTGCTTCTAGTATATGTCTGGGAAGTTGAAGTCCCCCACGAGAACAAACGCTGATGGTTTTGCAACTTTTTCCAGCTGCCTGTAGAACCCTTTATCTGTCTCCTCATCCTGGTTTGGCGGTCTATAACCACCAGGATGCTTGCCTTGTTGGCCTTCCCACTGATCCTAACCCATAGGGACTCGATCTTATCATTCCAGCCTCGAGTTCCACAGCATCAAAACACTCTCTAATATAGAGAGCCACACCGCCACCCCTTCTGTGCTGCCTGTCCCTTCTGAAGAGTTTATAGCCAGTCATTGCAGCACTCCAGTCATGAGAGTGGTCCCACCATGTTTCCGTGATGGCAATCAATTCATAACCTGCCTGCTGCACAATGCCTTCCAGCTCCTCTTGTTTGTTACCCATGCTGCGTGCATTAGTGTAGATGCACTTCAGTTGGGCCACTGCCTTCTCTCCTGACCTTGCCATTGTTCCCCCTGGCACAGCTCCAACAATCCTTGCTTCAGCCCCATCCCGCTTCTTACCTAGTTTAAAGCCCTCTCAATGAGCCCTGCCAGCTCCTGGGCTAGGATCTGTTTTTCCCTTAGAGATAGGTGGGACCCATCTGTGGCCATCAGGCCAGGTGCCAAGTAAAGAGCCCCATGGTCAAAAAAAAAAATTCTGTGTTGGCACCAACCTCTGAGCCACGTGTTTATCAGGTGGGCTTTCCATGTCCTCTCTGTACCTCTCCCTGCCACTGTCGGGATGGATGAAAACATCACCTGTACTCCCGCTCCATCCACTAACCATCCCAGTCCCCTAAAGTCCTGCTTGATAGCCTTCAGGCTTCTCTCTTCAATATTATACTGCCAGCCTGGACTATCAAAAGAGGATAGTAATTAGAGTAGCAAACCAGGCTGGGAAGCTTTCTGGCAACATCCCTGACCCTGGCCACAGGGAGGCAGCAGACTTCCCTACAGGTAGGGTCGGGCCGACAAATAGGGCCCTCTGTTCCCCTGAGAAGGGAGTCACCTACAGCAATTACCCTTCTATCTTTCTTGGTGGAGACAGTCTTGAGGCATGGAGTCAACTCCCTCACCCTAGGCATTCTCCTGGATAGACTTTCTACCTCACCCACTGGTCTCTCAAGCTCAAATCTGTCTACAAAGAACTTGAAATCTAAAAATGTTTGCTAAAAGAAGTTATCAGGTATAGTGCAGAGACTTTATCTCTGCACCACTATGGGAGAGACTTTAGCAGAAACACGCACACACCACCCAGGGTACACTTCTTCCCATTGGAAATCAATTCCGTAGGCCAACAGGGAGCAAAAAGTATTTCACTAATGACAACCTTGAAGTAGAAGTTTGAAGCAGAGCAGTGGATTACCAAGGCAGCAGCTGGTTGCCTAAGTAACATCTGCATAATCGCTTACAAACACTGCAGAGCTATAATTTTCCTCCAGAACATGGCTGTTGTGCTTAGATATCTGCATCTATATTGAACATGATCACCCACAGAGGTTAACATAATGTAACAGGAATATGTCACATGGTGAAAAAAAAAAAAAAAAAAAAAGATGAAATACAGTAATTTGTATAAGAAATCTCCTCGGGCGTCATTTGAAAGAAGATCTAAAAATAACACTAAGTTTAAATTCTCATCGCAGTTTTCAGAAAAACTAATAAGATGAAGTCAGAATCCTGATTCTCTTCCTTGCAGATAGGTACAATTTCTTTTAATGAAAAATTAAGGCTAGAAGTGTTTTAGCTTACTTATCAGGTGGATTAAATGAGCTATGATTTGGGCAAGAAAAAATGGACAGTTTTGAAAAGCTCACTCACCAGCTTTTCAGTTCTTCAGAATTTGTACCATATGCATTAAGTATTTTCCCTACTAGAGATACATCTACTGAAGGGGACACACAGATCAATTACAGGGCAAAGATTTTTGCAAAAGGTAGAACTAATTATTTACCTTAGAAGAAAATTTGAGATGAACCTCTGCTTCATCAGCAAGACTCTTCTTTAGCTGAGCCCAAGCCTCTCCCAGTGTGCTGAAAAAAGTCACAGTGCAACAATGATCAGTTTTCTGCATATCCTCCCAGCAAGACTAATCATACAGCTTCATATGACATACCAAAGCTTTGTAGCATATCATGCTCTGCAAAATCATGGAAAATCAGTGAAAGCAAAAATCTGAGAAGATAATGATCTCTGTGACTTTATGTGGAAGATCTCTGAAAACACTGTTCATAATGAGTTACAGAGATGCCAGGCTCTTTAAGCAGGATATTCCACTATCTTATCCTTGCTATCCTATACTATCTTATCCAAGATTTCTATTTTTTAATACTTAACATAGATAGAATCATAGAATTATTAAGGTTGGAAAAGACCTAAGATCTTCACTAATGCAGTTTTTCCATTGCCTCTTCTGTTTTCTATCTTAGATTTGATTAATTGGATATATTACTTCTCTGTGGAGAAGTATTTGAAAGCTATTGGGTCGCTCTCTCCACCTTCTTTTTCCTTCAGACAAATTATTTTCCAGACAATGGTCCTCTAGACCATCTCCAGCAGCCTAGATTCCTCTTCATGTGTCATAACAAAAGTTACACCGACTTCTAGCAGAGGTCTTCCAGTTGCTAAATTGGTAATAGAATATTTTCTATCAGACACTCTTTCTTTTGTATATCTCAGTTTGATTGCTTTTTCAGACAACAGCATGAAGTTGCTGATGAATAAGCTTGTGATTCACTATAACCAGATCCTTCTCCCACGAACTGTTATGTAACTGTTATCTTTCACATCATATGAAAGTATAAAAACTTGGTACTTTGTCCTTATTGAAATGCATCTCAATTTCTCTCACTTAATTTCTCTAGTTTTTCAGAATTACTCTGAACTGCAATCTTTTCTTCAAATTTTATGTCGTCCCTCGTAGCTTTGTCTCTTCATCTCTGATTTCAATAAACCCATTCTTTCTTCTCTGATAGGTCATTAATGAAAACATGGAAAAAAGAATCTGGGCGTGGGACAAACCTTGTGGACTGTCACTCCACAGCTACTTTGTAAGTAGCGAGTAGGATTTCATACCTAGGTTTGCACCTCAGCCTTTATTTAGCCCACATTTTTCTTGCCTGCCTACAAGAATCTCCCACTGTCAAAAGCTACAGTAAATTAAGAGCTTTGATGCTGACTTCTTCTTCCACATGGCCTGTTATTCTGTCACTGCAGGGACTTAGGTTGCTTTGGCACAGTTTCTTCTGTATACAACCAAAATAATTGGTCAACATTTTGTTTTCCATTAAGTGCTTCTAGAAAGCTTGACTGCTAATTCAATCATTTTTTTGAGGTTATATAAAGCCAACTGATCTACAATCTCCCATCTCCTCTCTATCCCATAAACCTCTTTCCAGAGACAGTCATATTTGCCTCTTCTTGGCAGCCTAAAAAATTATTTCATCAGCATTTCAAATTAATGATCTGTAATCTCTGTCATTGTTCCTCTAAGTTGAGTCAAGCATGGAGTCCATTGCAGCTGAACACTCTGAGAATGCTTCACTTATCTGAGTGCTCCCAACTCTTCTCCTTCCCTAGTCAAACCCCAAAGTCCCCTCCCATTGTCTATTTGTTACTGGTATTAGGCATTTAAGCTGCATGATGGTAGTTGACCTATTAAAATAAGGCAGTTCAGCATACTAAGCATCTTCTGTACCTCTTAACCAACTACAATGAGTTAAACGACTGTGGATCTTATTCCTTCACGTGCCTATGCAACAGCACTACACTCACAGCAGCTTGACCAGAACGATCACACCAACAGAGATTAACCCTACTCCTCACCCTCATGTCCCATTCACATAAACAATGGTGGGTGCTATTACCACCAGAGGAGGGTAGAGGATCCTGGAATAGAGCCCGTATTTTAAGTTAATTCCATAGACGGCTGGACAGCAAAGGTAAAAAATATTCTGTGGAGTATTACAGCAGCAGAAACTGTTGTGTTCACTGAGCAGTTAATGAGGTCCCTGACTCACACCTTTTCAAGAATGAGAGGGAGACCCTGGTAAATGTGTATTTTGAGAATGCTGTGTTTAAGTCCCATGTTTGACTCCTTCAAGTCCTCATTTGCTGGTATTCCTCCCTCACTTTTTTAAATGAAAATTTTCCCCTTTCTGGGTCTCACCAATCCCCAGGATCTTCCCACTAGCCTCTTTCTGGAGCTAACCATGATGGCCAGCACAGCACCAGGAGGAGAAATTCCAGGAGGACTTGTTTCCATTCCCTCATCTTGCCACCCTTCCAGGCATAGCACCACCAAGCAGTGTTCCTGGCTCCCAGTAGATCAAAAGGGAGCTCTGAGCACTGCCAGGGGTGCTTTGCTCCTCATCCCCTTCAATTCCCTACTTTAACATTTTTAAGCTTCAGTTCTCATTCCCTCTCTCTTTTCATCTCCTTCTCCTGCTTTCTCAGGCCTTCCACCTCTCTCCTGTTGAGGGTAGTAGATAGTACGAGGAGGATGTGGAATAAAGCAGTTTTAGCTTTGTTAGGAGCTGGTTGACACCTGCCCCTAAAAGAGAAACAACAGAAACCATGGTCAGTGGAGATGTTTAAACGAGTACCAACCTGGCTGGCCTCTTTTCTTTTTTGTCCTTGGCTACTGGAAGCAGAGCAAACAAGCCATGAAGCCTCACTCCCAGAAACACACTGTGTCTGAACTAGGGTGAGCATAGTTATTTCCAGCCTTGGCTTCCAGTACTTAGAGGGCTTATATTGGAATAGACACAGCTAACTATTATAATCCTTCAGGAGTACTATCTTTTTTTCAGTATTACCAAAGAATTGCAATCCAGCCAAAGCGCATTGTCTGTTATCTTATCAATAACTTCCGAAGTTATACTATGGTTTGTTTGGCAGCCTTTGTTAGTGAAAGAAGCACTGGTGCCAGAGATATCCCACTGTATTCCTCACCAAGGCCTCTTTGGTCCTTCATTTTTCTGCAGTGAACATGCTTTCAGCAGTATATATATTACATATATTCCTCCATATTCAAATTAATTTAGCATGTATATATGATAATCCCTAAAGGAACTACTGCTGGTTTAAACAAGTATAGCATTAAACACACCAGTGGAAATGCTAGGTTCTATACAGGTATTCCTAAAAATTTACCATGAATATCTTTAAAAGAAAAATACTCCGAAGCAATTGTGTCTTCCCCAACGTACACGGGATGCTAAGCTAGATAAACCTATACTGACTAGGAGAGCTCAGTAAAAATGTATGTAGCTGCATGGGAGAAATTACTTATGTTAGAAATTCTTGTCTTCTACACAAGTCACAGAGACAAACTTACCCTTCTTCCTGAGCAGCCAAGGAATTCTGAGACAGTTTAGACAGATTTTTAGCATATTCCTCCTCAATCTTTATCCTACACAGATAGAGAGAAAATACAAAGACAGCAGTAAGAAAACATTAATGCAGAAACCCCCACACATAATTTAAGGAAGATCTCTGCATTTCAAGGAATCTTTTAACAGGAATTTTCCTTGCAGTCTTCAGCATTAGTCTCAGGATCCCTCACTCCTCCTTTCATATGCTAAAAATACAGCAGCAAGAGCATGGATATATGCAGGACAGCAGATATGTTAAAAAAAAGAAAAATCTACAGTTCTGGAGTGCAAATACCAAGGATAAAGTGTTTCCACTGTATAACACGGACTGTCTGCAAAACTGGGCTCATTTGCAAAGCATGTGTTTCAGTGTGCTGCTAAACATGAGGTTACACATCACTGAAGCAAAGATGAGGGAATGCAGATACACAGAAAAATTTTATGTGAGCAATGCCACATCACTGATAATCAGGCTAGACTTAACTAACCACTGGAAGCTGGTCTCCCACAAGAATAAAGATGTGACCTAGGGAGAGTAAGAATGAACAAATGTTTAGAAATTCACCAGCAAAAAGGATAGAGATCAACTCTACCTGATTAAAGAAGAGGAAACCGAGTGGAGACATGGCATCAAGTATTAAGCACATAAATGGCTACTCCATGTTCCCCATGGTCCCTGAATCTGGGGTGCTAGACTGCACCTTCCCTAGGAACACAGAATGTTTCCTTCTCCCTGTTTCAGATGACAAAGCTGGTGAAGACGTGGCAGAGGCTTCTGCATACCACGTGCAGGATTGCAGCCCCTGCCTTCAATTATCCCAACTGTAGCTGCAGCAGGATCCTGGTCCTTCTCTGCATTCACTCAGCATCATCATTCCAGTAGGATGAGCTGAGCTTGCCAGCAGTGGGAGTGACAAAGACAGTAGCTGTTGGCACATGACTGCTATGGGATTGGCTGCAGGGAGAAGAATGAGAGTAGATGCTGAGTGAGGTAATGGGGATAAATGCTTGGTAATGGGGGTAAATGCTTATTGCACAGCAGGGAGGGGAAGAACAGCCACTGGTTCAGTGATGATGTGCATCTTGCTTGAAACCCAACTCAAGCTCCCTTGACATTTTTGCTGAGTCAAACATTTGCAAGGTTCTCCTAACTAGTGAGAACTACTTTGCTGATTTTCAAACAAGTTTGCTCTGTTTAGAATCTCTGACAGTGAGCAGTGTGGCAACCAATCAGGCGCAGTTCCTGATTCTGGGCTGAGCTACAAATAGGCAGAGGAAAAGGGAGACAAGTTGGGATATTTTTAGCATACCATTCTGCAGTAGCTAGTCGAACAAACACTGCTACATGTAATACATTCAAGACAAGAAGGGTCCCTCTGGCCAGCTGCGTCTGATATTCTGGGATGATGAAAATATGGTCTGAATGTCACTCCAAGATGCAGCTGGCTGAGGCCCAAGGTATTTACCCGCTCTCTGCAGCATTACAGCACAGCACAGCTACTGACCTCACCTGCACATTGAGTCTTTTACTCCTCATCCTGTGAGAACAAAACCAGCCAGCAGCTCAAGGCCAAATTTACAAGAACATGACTCACAAATGGCCTGTCACTCAGAGGTATCAGTTCATGGTCTCTGTCAATGACTGACTGCCCAAATCTTGGTCAACATCCATGGGTCTTTGGTCTGTCTGAAGAACTAGCAGAACAAGTCAGGTCTGCCAGCAGCAACACACTAACCAAGCCACAACACTTCCTGTCTCCCCTCGCCCACGTGACTATCTGCCAGTACTTTTCTCACATTCATTTAGAACACCTCAAGGAAGAAAACATCCATTTAAAAATCAAACAAACAAACAACAAACAAAATCCACTAATTTTGCATCAAAACATACAAGGGTTTAGGTCATAAGGGACCTTAAAGATCATCAAGTTCCAAACCTAGCAGCCATGGCCAGGGACACCTTCCACTACACCAGGTTGCTTGAAGCCCCATCCAACCTGGCCTTACATACTTCCATGGATGTGGCATCCACAGCTTCTCTGGGCAACCTGTTCCAGTGCCTCACCACCTTCATTGTGAAAAATTTCTTCCTAATATCTAATCTAAATCTACATTATTTTAGATTAATGCTATTACTTGTTGTCCTATATCACTGTTCTCCCTGCTAAGAAGTCCTTCTCCAGCTTTCTGGTACTATCTTTTAGGTACTGAAAGAACCCCTATGCATGACCTTGTTTCCAAGCTGGTTGATCCCCGAGCCTGGTCCCCAGCTTCCCTGTTTCAGCCTGCAGCTCTCCCTCACCCCACCCACCAATGTTGCTTCCTGCACCTGTTGTACCAATAAATGCAGTTGCAATGTGCCAGAGAAAAACTACGAAAGATGAAGGGCATCTAGCTCCCTGCAAAAGTGTGCACTTTCTAAGATATATTCCCTCTGGAGCATGGAAGGGGCAACAGCCCATTACTAAGGGAAGCAAAAGCCTCCAGAAGTCCCATCAATCTCACTCTGGGGCAAAGGGGGAAACACCTTCTGAACCTCCAGGGAATTACTTGGTACTGACACATGAGCATGAGAAATCTCAACAAGCACATAAACTACCGGAAGTGTAGATTACTTAATATTCCTCCCAAGCACAACTAACATTTCATTTATAGGAAAAAGAAAAAGGCATAACTGTGTGGCTAAACTAAATGAAGGACTGAAGTCTCAGGGCATAAACAAATTTGTCATTTGGCACTACTAAGAGGACAGGCTACCTTGACAAGCAGGAAGGAACAAGTTGTTGGAGTTCTTCAAATTACAGTAAAAAGGTTACTGTTCAACAACCCCAGACAAAAATGACCCTCAGCCTGGTGTCCCTTCACCTTTTGTGGCAAAAACACCTTGAGCACCTTAGCTTCAGTGAAAGACAAAAACAGGACGAAAGTATACCTCAAAAAGGGAAAAAATGCTTCCTGAACTTGGCCAAAATGCCTACTTTCCAAACACAATGTGATTACTGTGAAACACCAACACAACAGATATACAGGGAGTCCTGAACACCATGATCGTATCTCTGGTAAGTCCCAGGGTTGTTATGAAATTATTCCAGCTTCACACAGGAAAAAATAAAGTTTCTTGTTTCCACGAACTTGTTTAAAAGCTTTCCGAATTTCACTCCTGTGTAGTCAGAAGCATCACAGTTTCTAAGTGCATTTTGATCCATAATGTCTTAACTTTATTAGTTCCAGTTGCATGTTTTTTGTTTTTTTCTAAGTACATTGTGTGCTCACACACACATTGTTGGAGTTTCAGACATTCTATCCTATAATGGATGAAGAAAACCTAGAGAGCTAGGAAGGGAGGCAAAGATGATCTGATGAGACTACCGTAAGAAAAAAACTAAATGCATTATGATACATGGAGAACACACAGAAGAGGCGGTAAGAGGATACCTGACAGACATTTAAACAACTGACAGTTGTGTGAAGAAAGTGACTATGAGTCTTTTTACCCTATTTCTCAAGATTGTGAGGCAACAATGAAATTACCAGACAACAGAATTTCTTTCTTGCATATAAATGCATTGCAAAAGTCTTTGGGGTATAAAACGTTGCCACAGTCAAAAACAAGACTCAAAAGGATTGGACAAACAGTGGAAGATAGGTTTACAAATACCTGCTGAACAAGGCAGACCTGGTGTAAACTCTGGCTGTGGAAATTCCCAAACTTTTGGTTACCAAAGTTGGAAGGACAAAGACTCTGATTTTCTTTTCCTGCTAAGCAGTGAGTACATGCATAGAGTAAAGTCTATGGACTATGCAAACCTTTATCAGACTCATTAGCCTGCTTGTGTTTCTTTTCATGTGGCTAAATAATCTGCTATGTATTTTTACACTTTCTAAACACAACTCAGCTCAAAAAGTGCAAGTAGACAAAAACTGAAGACAATGTATTCTTTTGCTAATAAAAGTACTTCCCTTCCTATAACCTGAGAGAATAATGCTATTCAGGGGAATCTGCAAGTTTTCTTGGCTGTTTTGTACTGCTTACTTGAATGTAAACGTTGGATCACAATTTCACTTCCAATTTAAAGCAATTCTTCCTTTCTTTCTTTCACAAACAAACATTTGATCTTTTGGTTCAGCCAATTTCCTAATTATTTTCCTCCTTTTCTTGAGGTCTGTCTTATTTATTTTCAAAGTATTACAACCCTACCATTGCCTACCTTGTATCTCAACATGAACTGAAAGAAAAGCATTATTGCTCAGTCTAAGATTGGTATTTACAAGAGTAGCTCCTCTAAAAGCATCTACTTGATAAACTAAATTTCAGTTCATATTGCCACTTGTTGGTTATTTGGTAAAGAAATCTGATTAATGTCTGCCAGTACCTATGTGTTACTGCCACTTACTCTCCTGTCCAGAAAAAAAATTAGTTGCCAGTGAGTATAAATATAAATTACAATATTATTTTTCTGTAACTTAAAACTATATATACCGTTATCTTATTCAAGTTAAACATTGAACTTCTAAGAAATATTCACTATTCCTGCCTTTATTTTCTTCTTCTCCCTTCTAACCTTTCTTCTATCTCTTCCCATGCTTTCAGTCGCTCTAGTTCCCTAATACTACTTCACTATGTGACTGCTACTGCTATTTATGTCCAGTTACATGACCTGCTACTAGGATTTCCAAGTCTTCCATTATTTACCTATTTTCTGTCCCTCCTCAAAGCGTGTGTCATGCTGCAAAATTATGTAAAACTGTCTAATCCCAGCTCCATATTTAAAGATACTTTTTATTACCTGTCTGAGCCTCAACTACAGAAAGCTGTTCTACATATGCAGTTTTCTGAATATGAGAGCTTCTAGTTAATCATTTTGAAATGAAATCCTCCTCCTTTTCCATAGAGCAATCCTGAATCGTTTCTTCGAAACTGAAGAAAAATGCATTCATATTTTTATAATTCCTCTCTAAATCCTCTCCAAACTCAATACTGAACCTTCTTTGTTTTCAGCATACAATGAATCTTTTCTGTATTTTCTTCCATAACATGCCTGTTTCTTCCTACAGTAACAACAAAAACATTCCTCCTTCCAGCATCAGAACTGGTCTCTCCTTACTCTAGCCCAGTCTAGCTGCATTTCACGCCAACTCTCCCTCCCGTTGGAATACTCTCTCATTTTTTTCTGTCAAATTTCATTATATATTTCTTTCTTCAGAGCACCTTTTTCCCAACATTCCCTGTCCATTCCTATCATGATTCTGCTTGCTTTTTTTTTCCATCTTCTAGCTTTGCAAGTCTATTTTCCTTTGCCAGCTGATCCTTCCTTCTATCTGCTTCCACTGCTCACATTTTTTCCAGGGATTATACAGGCAACTGTCTTACAAAGACATTAGGAACCAAGCATGGATTCTGGGCACTCTGCACCTCATATATCAGACTGTCTTTATCGCCTGTGCTACACTTTGTATAGCCGCCACACTATTACTAAAAAAAAAAAAAAAAAAAAAAAAAAAAAAAAAAAAAGCTTTTTTTTTTGCCTATTATTAAAAAAAGCTGAGAGGAAGGAAGAAAAACCTCAAATGAAACCAACTATCTACAGGTTCCGCCCAATCAAACTGACCCACAAAATCCAATGTGGATGTGTTTCTTGCCTTGTTCATTGCTTCCACCACTACTTACATCAGCACAACCATGCTGTGACTGCAGCAATAGAGCAGGAAGACCATACTAGCTCAGCAGTAAGCACCAGTGGAGAATCAATAGCTGAGGACAGCAGTCCCTTCAACTGTTGCAACTGCCTCCAAGACAGAACAAGGATTAACATGCTCTGCCCTTCTCTTGGGATGCAGTACCATGTGGGCAGAATCATCTCCCTTGATCGGCTATGCTGCTTTTGTACCTGTAGAGAGCGATAAGGCTGCCCTGAGCCTGCTCTTCTCCAGGCTAAGCAACCCCAGCTCCCTCAGCCACTCCTCATCAGACTTGTTCTCCAGACCCCTCACCAGCTTTGTTGCCCTTCTCTGGACTCACTTGAGCACCTCAATGTCCTTCTTGTAGTGAGGGGCACAAAACTGAACACAGCACTCAAGGTGCAGCCTCACAAGAGCCGAGTACAGGGGAACACTCAATTCCCTAGTCCTGCTGGCCACACTGTTTCTGATACAAGCCAGGATGCTGTTGCCCTTCTTGGCCAGCTGAGCACACTGCTGGCTCATATTCAGCCAACTATCAACCAATACTCCCAGGTCCTTCTCTGCCAGGCAGCCTTCTAACCACTCATCTCCCAGCCTGTAGCGCTGCTTGAGGTTGTTGTGCCACAAGTGCAGGACCTGGCACTTGGCCTTGTTGAACTTCATATAGTTGGCCTCAGCCCATAAATGTGTTGGTAGACATTAGAGAAGTGTTTTATGTGCTTTATGAATTGGTAGTATAACTTTTACAGTTTTATCAGTTTAAGCTCTGTGATTGATGTATATAAAAAATATCCACATTATGAAAAAGAATATTGCCAGAAATAATCAATTTGCTAGCAAAGTGCTAATTACCTTTCTCGAACAAACTCTGCCATTTCTTTCTGTGTTTGTTTCCCTTTAAGTTGTTTTTGAAGAAGAATTTCAAATCCCGACACTGTATTGTTCCCTTGTGAATCCTTCTTATCAGCCTGGAAGGAAAAAGGAAGTTCAAACAAAAGATATGGGGATCAAAAGCACAGACACACAGTTCCCATTGGCAGTCTGATTTCTCTCTGAGGAGTATGAGCACACAGCAGTAGTGTCTGAAGAGCCTTTTGCAGAAAAGACCTCCTGTGACAAAAACTCTCTTGGGCTGGCTCTGGCAAGCATAAGCCCTGACAACTCAACACCCTGCAAATTAAAAATGGGTTCTGGAGCCAGTACAAGGGAACTGACACAGGAAAGGGGAGGACTCTACTGCCCAATTAGTAATGCAGTCTTAAGTTACCTGTAATAGACTGTAAAATTCTATGCCGATTTGCACTCAAAACACACACAAAAAAACAATGAGTCTGCACAGATTTGCTGTAAAGCGAGGCAAAACACTAACTTGTTCAATAGCTTACCACAGTCTATCCCATCTTCATTTAAAAAAAAAAATTATTTTTCCTACATGGCCCTTTTAATTCCTTGCTCCACCAACTTCAGCACTGCTGCAAGGACTAACTGTCTCCTATCTCCGTTTTTCCATATTTCAGAATTTTGTTTCCACCCTCTTCTAACAGACCCCCAGAACACTTCTGCGATGATTACATTTTTTGCTCCAATACCTTTGGGCACTGTATATTTGCACCAAGAAATAAGCCACATTAATTAAAGTGTGAGACTTTAAGATGTATGGCCACAACACCAGGCACTGGGCAACAGGGTGTTGTAAGCTTGAGACTGGAAGAGTGGAGTAGACTGAAGGAAGGCAAGTCATGGCCAGATCATAGATCACAAGGCTGATTGAAAAGAAAGACATAGGAGCAGATTTATTGGAGGATAAAGAAGAAAAGCAACTTTCACTCGAGTTCCACCGAGGGCAGGATTTGAACTAAAACAAGCAACAAAGCAGTTATCAAACTTAAATGGAAAGAACCAAGCAGGGTGGTGTTTTCTGAAAGACACAAAAAATAAGCTTATAAGCCATTTCTAACTTTGTTGCTTATTGGGATCAGTAGACTGGAAGAAACTGAAGAAGCACTTAATGATTTGGTTACGTGACCATTTGTAAAGCATGCTAGTGTATTTTAGCAAGTTACTGCCATTAGTCATAATCTGCTGTGCATACCTCACACCACACTGAGCACTTACAAGGGGAATGTTGCTGCAGTTATAACTACATTGTTTTAAAAATGAAACTCATTTTTTAAACAATGGAAACACTACAGTAACTGGTAACTGAGAACATATGCAAAATTCATAAAAAAGTTCATGAACCGGCTCTTACCTAACATGGTGACAGCTTCTGGATTCTTCTCACAGAGGCCGGCCCTGCAGCCCCCCATCTGCCTCCCCCTCCCCCCCCGCTACCAAAACCTTGGCACATACACATCTCATCCTTTAAAAAACGAATTTATCATCTGGCCTCCACAACATCATGTTGGAGGGAGCTTCAAAATTTTGCATAAGATTTGTAAATGGGATACCTCTAGCCTCCATGTGCATTCATAACTGTTGTGCTGTGAAAACAATGAAATAAAGTTTCCTGTCCGTCATGCCCCCTCCTGCCACACAGCTCTTTTGGCTGAGGTATTTTGAGATGTGTAGGTTTGTCGTATATACCACCCATTTCCCAACCAAAACGATCTCCTGACAGCTCATGCTGACTTTCTGGACACTCTTCAAATAACTGTCCACATGCCTGAGCCTGGTTAGATGGCTTCCATGTTATCTTCACTCGCTTCTTCAGTCTCCCTTGCACTGCCCTAGCACGCTGCAGTTCAGCCCAAATTCTCCTTCATGTTGTACCACAAATCAAGCTATTTGTTCCACTTCTTCTGAAGCTCAAGAATGACAAAATGGCATGTGGATGGCTGCCCACTTACCCAGAAATAATCACAGTAGCTCCACTCGGAAGGTTTCAGCAACTGCTGCTCTGGCATTACATCAGGGTGGGGGAAAGTCACACAGTTTATCTGTAAGAAAGGAAAGCAGAAGAGAGTTAGAAGGTAATAAAATTTAGCTGCTGATGAGAAATATGCAAATGAAAAATTATATACATGCGCACCAATCAAAAAAACTACACTGAACGTATCAGTGAAGAAAAATTGGTTGTTGCATGGAAACAGCAGCTATGTATTCCCAGAAAGCTCCTGTGAGCAAGCAATAGTGTTGGCTCAAAGGACAAACTACTTGTTTCATAAGAGGAAAACCTGCCTGATTCAGAAGTGCCATACACGAAGTTCTCTTAGATCTCTTACAAACTTGTGGAAAAAATACCTGATGTGAAACACCCTGAGCATGCTCTGAACACAAGAAATAATATAAACAACGAAGAGTACTGAAGGCACTGCTACTGGCCTAGCATAGTATCATAAAATTATTAAGGTTGGTGAAAACCTCCAAGATCATCTGATCCAACCACCTCCCTACCACCAACATCAGCCACAAAATCGCATCCCTAAGTACCATGTCCAACCATTCCTTAAACACCCCCATGGACAGTGACTCCACCACCTCCCTGGTGGAATCTCATCAGGGATTTTGGTCACGTTAGATTCCTACAGGATTACAAAAAAAAAAGGTGTTATTTTTTCAGCATGCAGCCCTTTAATCCGTATTAGAAACATTTACAGATAAAAGTGGTGCTCCTGGAGAAAGGAATAGCAACTTTTAAATCAGTTAAGCTTCAGTGCACAGAAGCACACAGCAATTTTTGAGAAGGAACCCATCATGCAGACATTAAACAAAGGTATAAAAATGTAAAAGTGCTCATTAAGTTATCACAGCAGAAAACGTAGCCTGATAAAAGCACAGTGTAAGCGAAGGAAGTGACAGCTAGGGCAGAAAATGCTGCAGAAAACTCCGGATGCAACTAAGCCCTTTTCAAGTGATGCACCAGCAAGAGTCGAGTCTCACTCATAATGCTCCTGTAAAACTCCTGCTGGGTCCGCTTACTGTACCATCAGGTTCACTGGACACTAAGGATACTTGTATATTAATCAAAGAATCAACCAAAATTAGGGATGGAAAAGTATCACAGATGTAACTGTTGTTTGCCGTTTTTTGTTGTTGTTGTTTTTTGGGGGGGTGGGGGATGGGGAATTACTTAATATTCAAAGGAAAACCAAGAAAGGATTTTGGGCAGGGCTATCACAGCTGCACAGGGCAGACCTAAACCTAATGCTTATAGGTTGTGAATCTGCCTTTGGACTATTCAAAGGGGATCAAAAAGGACACTGCACCCTGTTATGAAGAGCTGACTAGTGTAAACCCACCAAACCATATCAATGCAGCAATGCCTTTAGCTGATACAGAACTGTTCCTGCAAATCCACATTGACTGCCACTCTTTGCCTGCACCAATGTTTCAGTGGCTGTCCTGTACATAGTCCAACATCTTTCTCCAACCTCCTTCTTCAGAAAGGTCACTCATTCTTTACAGAGCATGCTAATTCTTATTTCAAAGCATGCGCAGGACCCAGACCACATGTTACCAACATCCATCTACTCTGGACAATAGGAGCAGGTGAGAACACTCAATTCCTTCACACTCCTCCATCCATGTCACAGATCCTAAAACTCTGGCTCAGTTCAGAGCGAATGGTGCAGTGAAGGGCACTTGCATTATCCCATGCTGATCTGTCACCACACAGCCTCTAGCACTAAGCCCATCTCTGAGGAATGTTTTACTGAGTAAACCTGCCTCAGCTAACATTTTCCTGTTCCTTGTCAGCTCAGTCATCTGAAGACAGCACTGCAAGCCTATCTTGTCCTGTTTTTTGTTTTGTTTCTTGGTTAGGTAGGTTGAGTTACCTTCCCTTCTCTATGCAGGGACCAGTTCTAAAAGCCTGCAAGCAGAGTCCACCATCCCCTGGAAATAGCCTAGCCATAGAGAGGAGCCCACAACTCTCCTCTGTGCGTGGCCAGCCCAAGCAAAGGTTTGCTGAGATCTTGGGCACTGGAAAGTTCAGGTGCAAGGGGCTGCCAGCATATACTAGTTCAACACCCTGCAAGGAGAGGTCAGCAACTCTCACCCCATCAGGAAGTTTCAGACAGATCAGAACAAATGTCTTAAAAATAAAAGCCAAAAACCCTAAGCAAATCACTAGTTTCAGACAGTGTCTAATAAGCACCAACCTGGATCAGTACCATAAAGACACACAATGACAACATGCTTTGCAGATGACAATAAGCATCTGCTTGACTTCACAGATTGCCAAATTCCATGCTACTGCTAATCATAGGCTGCTCTTGTACCTTAGCATACCTCCCTGCTGACCACTTCTCGAATAACACGGTATTATCATATTTTTGCCTTAAAATGACCTCAAAACCTACACACAACTGCTCTCTGTTGTAGAAGTGAACTGCTTGGTGTAAGTATGAAATATAGTCAGTCATCCGGTAGCAAAGACAGAGAATGTAAAATATTGCTAGCAAAAAAAAATGTTATATGTAACCATGTTGAGGAATGGGATGGGAGGCACAGGTTTAAACACTTTCTGGCTTTGATGCTGCATCTTGCACTCACTGAATAAACCTTTGGTGACAGACACAGAGTGCATGAAATACTGCCCTGCACACTGCTACAGCATGTGCTTACATAACATTCCTCGTGGGTCTCCAGGACAAGGTACCACCTCCTAAGAGCAGGCTGTCATGCTACAATTACTTAGGTTGTGCCTCAAGTTAAAAACAGGCAGCAGGAGAAAACAAAAGAGGTGAAAAGATTGTCTGGAAGATTTAGAGACACTGGCAAAAATTCACTTCTCCAGTCACGAGCATCAATACCGCAATGGTAAAAGAAGCTATTCTGGTTTCCATCTATCAGATTATTCTCTTACTGGTGGAGTTGCAGATAATGTCAAGGAGGTCCCTTGTGGAAATACACGAGTGAAGTTTTGTGTGGACCAAGATCATTTCTTTCAACTGGCAAAGGACCAATGCTTGCCATCAAGACAATAATGCTTTCAAGGCAGATTTCTAGGGCACAACATTGTCACAACATGTGAAAAGGAGCAGTGTGGAATGCACTTCCTAGTTATATTTTGCAACCTTCACCAGATGACTGGGCATCACCCCTCTGCACACATCAAGACACAGTTGTGACAGATGGCAAGAAGCACATACAACACTAGTTGAGAAAGGAAACTGCAATGGAAATTCATATTTCCTGCTAAAAATGGAACATGCCTGACAAAAATTAAACCTGTGTCAGTTGGAAGCTACTTACTAAGACCGTTACTTCACTGATATGCTGCATAAGTAAATAAAATCACTGGAAATACCCACACTCGGAGAGATGAAGGTGTCCCACTGAGATGGGCTGAATGCACCACACTAATTCCATGTACACAGCAGGAAGAGAAATAGTGATTACAGATCAGCAGGTGATGAAAGTAGGGTTAAATTCATGTCTTTCTCAAAGAGCATTCTCCGATTCAAAGTTTTCTTAATAAATCAAACATTCTTCACTGCTCAGAAGTTTATGCTTAACTATATAGAAATGATGCTGAATTGGCTGGAAAACATCAGTTACGTTTATTACCACATCCAAAAGGAAACTGGTGTCAGAATTTAAAAAGTGCAATGCAGAAGCTTTCAGAAGCTTTTGAAATCCTGAAAAGAAAAAAAAAAGTGCAGTAAAGTTAACTTAAGAGTTTCCTACATTAAGTCCCTGAGGAAGCATGACAATTTTCAAAACTCTAGAAATACTACTAAAACAATATACAATTGTCTAGAGAATCTTATGACTCTTTCTTTCCTTTCATCACCAGATTTTCCTACACTTAAACAAGAAGTCTTGGACTTGATTTCCAAATATTTCTAAAACTTCACAATGTATCTTAGCAGGACAGGGATGACTGGGCAGGCGCTGAGCAGGATAAGGCCATGAGCTCTCATCCCCACATCTCATTCCCCTCACAAACCTCTCTCTGAAATACTCCTTTCCTTGTTTCTAAAAGGAAAGATGGATGAAAAAAACACTGGTTCACCAGCTCAGTCCCATTGATAGTCTTTTGCCTGATGCTAAATGAGTCAAAGTATTTTGCACTGTCATCTTTAACAGTCCAGTTCACAGTATTATCAACCCCATAAAGAGTGATGCTCACTCCCTCCTCAAGGTACAACTGCTTTCATTAATCACGTACCTGACAGCAGGTCAGCTTAAGTGCATAGTCCAAATTCAAACAACATGAAACACAATAACCATGCTAATTTATTTCAAAAACGCTGACTAACCAACAGGGCCTGAACAAAAACATGCAAAGTGACTATTACAGTTACTGCTTTATGTATATTAAATATATATTATAATACATATCTCAGCTAATGACCAATTCAACTTTAAGAGAAAACAAGACAGTATTATATTTGCACTGACTTCACTGGGACAGCTTATGTGATAATCAGCCTCACTGCGGCATGAAGTCCTCATCCAGCCTCTTCACTAATAAAAATAATAGTTGTCAGCCTGCAATAAAGTAACTTTAGTGAAAAGACACCAGTAAGGCCTACTCCAGATATAAACTAAGCAAACAGACAGGCAGAAATCCGCCAGCCCTCTCAGCTATCACTGAACACTAGTGGCACTGGAAAACCCATTTCAGAGTGCCGCTGGATTCCCAAGGTTAAAAAAAAGGTACACAGTCAGAGAGGCCATGCTGTGACAAACACAGTGACAACAAAGCTGAGGGAAAATAATAAATAAAAAAGCAGACAAGCAACCCAATTTGATGCTTTTCTCTGACAGGTCTGTTTTGTACCAAATTAAGAAATGGATAAAAATACTTTTGCCTGTATATTGACCATGAACAAAATACTCTTTGCAGCTAACTATTCCAGCCCAGATTTCTCAAGTACATTGGCAGTGATGGCAAAAAAAGCTGTTAACTTTGTAAGTGACTTGTTTATTGTCTGAGATGCAAAAAAGTTACAGAAGAAAGGTCAGAGGGACATAGATGAGTTTACAGAATTTGCACAAGACAACGTGCATACTAAGAAGCTTTGTTGGCCTGGAAATACACATTCATTTCATGGACTTCAAAGTCCTCTGCATGCTTTGAAGTGGCTACCAGCAGCCCCTGGTAAATGAGACAATACCAAGCATTATGAATAAAACTGTAATAATTTGATCAAGGTTTAGCTAATCAACCACATAGTTATTACATAAGACACTATATAAATAAGCAAGCAGACAGTGGGTGAGCTTACTCTGCCATGCTGAAGTAAAGTAATTGCTGAGGGGCAATGTAACTTGCTCTTTTCTTCAACTTTTGCATGTTCAAAACATCTTAAATATAAGGCAACTTTGCCAGAGTGCTCAACTGCAATATTTGCTTCACCATCTCAATTAAGACCTAACACAAAAAGTACACTGACCAACTCTGCTGAGTGTAATAAGATCACCTGCCAAATGGGGCTCCTTGGGCAAAACAAACAGGAAGAACAGCTGACATCTCTGAAAAGATTAGGCACAAATAAAGGCTTGAGCAGTTTTCACTCTGGCCAGGCAGGGAATCTGAGGAATGTCCAGGTTGTGTCTAGGTAACTTCAACACCGTGAATTTGCACATGCTTTTAGCACTGGCAGGGTGATACTGCAGCTGCAGTACAACAGGAGGGGAGAACCACCAACTGAAGTTCTGAACATTAACAAAGAAAACTTGCCCACTTTCTACTACAAGGGGTAGATTTCTGCCAAAAGTGTTTAGAAACCTTCCTTATTTGGCTGGCCTACCTGTAGAAAGATCCAGAAGCTATTTGCTCAGTGCCTACCAAACCAAGGAATTTCTGATAGCTTCTGCCATGCTCTCAACCCCAGAGCAGAACAGAGAATGCTGCTGCTGAACGGGCAGCCTCATACTGTTCATCTCTTTGTGTCAGATGCAGAGGATAGTAGAATAAAATACTAAGCTATTGCATATGGGTTGCCTCTCTTGCCATCTGCAGCAGGGGTTGCAACATAAGCAATCTAAATGCCAGCATTTTCCAAGTCATGTCTTACCTTGATAAAGCACTAAAACATTCTTCAGAAAGAAACTCACACTCAGAAATCACTGTATCATCAGATACATTCAGAAAGTTTCTTCAAATGAAACACAACTTTATTCTCCCAGGACATGGTATCCCATTCTACCTTTTCCATTGAACTCTCCCTCACCTCCACTACATGAACCTCAGTTTTCAGAGGTAATTCTTGTCCAGAGGGTTCTCTCTTCAGGAAGCAGACAGCAAACCATCCAGGCTAAAACTAACGACTGAACCTTGAAAGTCACTGCAAAATCAATGTGAACCACAGACCTGCACTTCTGCTTCCTAAGTGAACATCAACAATTTGTGCAAATGTCAGTTTCATAATAGTCTATGATACAACCCATCAGGGGTTTCCTGTTCCAGAGAAAACAGATTCTTAGTGTTGGTAACATTTGTTTACCACAATCACCATATCTTTCATCTTGTTGAAATAGTCCGGACCACACCTGCCTTCAAGATTTCCAGAAGCAAGAATAAGTTATGCTCCCAAACTGCACTCTGGATGTAGAGAAGGCACTTGCATTCCTAGAAAGTCAGTAACTAAGTCCCGCTCCTCTGCCAGGCTACAGCTGCTGATGAAGTGTCATTACCTGATGTTTGCAGCTTACCCATCACAGGGTTTCTGTTTAGGTGGAGTTTGCTGGATTGAGAACTCTGAAGTTAGTGACCAAAATCCTCTTTGCAAAAAGAGGTTCTGCCTGAGCACTGCTACAGACCAACAAACATTCAACAACTCAAGGACATGCCCTGAAGCTCTGCTAACCAGAGCATCCCAAAGTCAGCTGGAGCAGTGCAGAATAAACATAACCTCCATGGAGGGGGGAGGGAATTTACATTGCTTTACAGTCTATATGAACATGCTGTTTTTCACAACGCTTCCTTGATGCAGGCAATGGCTTGGAGTAAACAGCTGTTAAAATTAGACTGTTTTTGGTCTCTCTGATTTCTTATACTCAAAAGCTTTGGACTTCTGTTGGAGAAAGGCACACACAGGCATCCTTACGTAACATACAACACTTTATTGCTTTGTAGATGCTACCCAATGGCACATAGGCCAACAAATGTGACAGTGAAAAGCCTAAGTTTTCACCCTGTAAGCAGCAAGTATTTCAGAAACACAGGCACTCTTGCTTTTATGTTGCCCTTGCATTACAGTGCAATCCACCCAAAAGCCACGTCCAAACCCTCTGGCCAAGATATTCAGCTTGTGGTTTGCTCCTACCCCTCTCACCCTGACAGGGAGGAGGCTGAGAGAACGTTAGGTGGCTCAGATACATCCCCAATCCCAGCCACCTGGAGACCCTACAGCGTATCAACTGATTCCCCAGGACGTTTGCCAATCTGCCCAAACCAACAGATTTATATTCACTTCATGAATATTCACACTCTCATTACATATTCCAATGTTTAACTGATTTTGATCCTCAACAGCACATCTGTTTTTTTCCTGAAAAATGTTGCTATGTGGCAATGACTAGAAGGGGAAACCTGAGCATGCTCCCTTGCTCCTGTCACCAGAAACCCAGGGAATCATCCTCACTGAGGGCCAAATCAACAATCTGTATGTAACAATGCAGACAACAGCCTCCTTCCTTGTAGTAACAGTTAACCATAATACGTAACATTAACCATTAAAATTATAACATTCATTTTGTTGTCTTGGATTTTATACCTTGGCAATGCTCACAACTACAACCATGCTTATTCCCTCTCCTTTATCACAGCAATTCATTTACCTTCTTATTTATCTTTATTATTTCCTTTTAAATAAACCATTGTACTTCCAGCCACTTCCATTAGTTTCTTTTGATATCCTTCCTGTTTTTAAACATCTGTCACGTACTCAGGTGTCCAGAACTGCACACTGTATTCCAGTTGAGGTCATCACTCATACAAAATATATTAAGATTTATAAACCCAATACTGAGAACATCTTAACTGTACCAACTACATTTAATTATTATTATGAAAAGCAATGTATCAATAACTTCATACTGATACCTAAAATTTTAGCCTGTGTCATAAATCTTCAGTTGCTCTGGCACAGAATACCTTTGATGCCTTTGAAAAGACAAAAGTTACTCTCTAGCAGGGCAATGACCTGCATTTTTCTATCCTTTCAGTGCTTCTCCAACTATTCAGGCTATTTCAGGGAGTGAGGAAGAACGGTTAAAAGGATAGTAAAATTTTCTCAGGACACCTGATTCACAGCCAGAATCTTTAGAGAATGCCTGTTCCCTTTTTCAGCTATTTTCTTACCTCCTGGTCATCCCAGAATCACTAGAATTGAAGGGAAAAATCGCACAGGAATTTGCACTGTGAAAATCTCCAAGGATGAACAGAAGTGAACAAAACATCCTGAATTGGAAGGGACCCACAAGGATCATTCTAGGTGGAGTTCCACCCTTTCAGTGGAAACGTCAGAGCTTCTCGGGGCCCTGACTTAGTATTTAAACACAGCAAAACTACTCGTGGCGAAGAACCTGCTCCTGAAGTCCATCCGGAACTTCCTCCCTGCAACACGACCCGTCCTTCCACCGGGCACCTCCCACAGCCTGGCTCTTCGCCTCCGCTGCCGGCTGCGCTCGCCCCATAGCCACGACCCCAGAGCGCCTACCGCCCCTGGGCTAGGAAGGCAAAGCCGGGCACGGCGCCAGGCGCAGGTGCCCTCGACGCGTTCCTGCCGCGCTGCCCCGGATCAGTCCCCAGGATCAGCCCCAAGCGCTCCGGCCCCGGCCTCAGCCAGAGGGGGTGGCGCCCGTCGACGGCTGCGCGCAGCGCAGACCCCCTGGCCCCGTCCGCTTCAGATCGCTCAGCAAGGCGACTCGCGGTCACCCCAGGGGGCCGGCAGCCCACTCCGGCGCGGCGGCACTCACCGTCAGGCTGCTTTCCTTGCTCTGCCTCCGCGGCGCTGCCGGGGACCCTGGGGTCTGTGGAGAAAAGCGAGGAGCATCGTCAAGGGCCCTCTCGGAGCCTAGCATGGCGGGCGCGAGCTGTGCGGGGTGGGCGCTAGGCCGACTCCATGTCACGACAAGGCACAGCACAGGAGCTGGAGGCGGTGCTGCCGTCCGGCAGGGCCGCACCCCTTCCCCGCGGCCAATGGTGGGCCGGGCCGGGCTGGGCGGCGGAGCCCGCTGCCTGCCACCGAGGCGGGCCGCCGGCCCTGCCGCCTCCCGCCCAAGCCCTCGGGGCAACACCGTTCCAGCGCTCCGCCTCTTGCCTCCGCCGCTCTGGAGGGAGCTGCTGGGGGCGGAGTCGGCGCTGCGGCGGTAACGCGGGCGCGCCCAGCGTGGCGCACGCCTGCCCCGTCCGTGCGCGCAGCCCCGCCGCCTGGGCGTGACGGCAGGATGGTGTGTCAGAGCCGGGCTGTCTGCTCGGAGGCGGCAGGATCCGCTCCACTGCGTGCGAGCCCACGTGAGCTGCCGCCACCGTCGTGGTCCTGTGCTGTGGCCCCCATACTGCTCTGTCCCCCTCCCCTTGCTCCTGTATTCTGGGGATTGCCACCTGCTATGAAGACTATGGGGACCACTGGGGGATACTCTTAGTGGGGTAGAGGGGAATGTATCTGAGCTAGCCTGGGCCAGGGCTCTGCTGGAGCCCCTGAACATAGCATTTCCTTTGATCTACAACTTCAAATTCAACGTCCAGCTTAAGTCCTGTCAACAGTGAAGTGACCTGGGATGAACATGTGAGGTTTCACACTGACCTGCTGCTGTCCTGCAACACACCAGCCAGGCAGTTCTGCTGCTCCATTTGTGCTGGTTATGACAACCTGAACCAGCAGCATTTAGCTGCTCTCTAGGAAGCTGTAAGCGAGGCCTGGCCCTGTGCCCAGCACAGTACAGTTCTGTTTTGTTCTCAGTTGTGGCTTTTCCCCCCTTGACCTGTTTCCAAGAAATGTGGCTGAGCTTGCCCAAGGGATCTTGCCAGCATTTGCTTGCATGAGGCTGCTGCTCAGGTCTAAGCATCCTGGAGAATGTCTGGCAGCTAGCTGCTCTCCAGCAGGAGGAAGCCTGTGCCAAGAACAGGCGAGGAGGCAGTCAAGGCAGCCAAGGCTTGGGATTGCCCAAGACAGAGGTAGGAGAGGAACAGGCCAGTCTGTAGAAGAGTCTGAAGGCCTAGAGAACAGCACTAGAAAAACACCTTCTTGCAAACAACAGCAATATGGTCTTCCTTACTAAGGACTCTTCTGCAAAAGCATCCACAGGTCCCAGGAACAGCAGGCTCCCACATGGGTGTGGACATAAGTTTCTCTCAGTATTAATGCAACCAGCAGCTAGTTACAGATGCAAAACTAGTTGAAAGATCAAAGCACAAATGAGGCCAGGACTTCAGTTTGGGAAAGCTGGTAATGTACGAGCAATGTAAAATATACTCCATGATACTTCATGGAGGCTGTCGAAGTGAATGAAAGAAAGCATGCAAAGTATTTTTGTCTGTGTGATGGCTGAGACAGCTAAGCAAAGCAGTGCATGAAAATAGACTCCATGTGTATCTCAAATGTGAATCTGAGCAAAAAGATGACTTTAGGTGAACTTGAACAGGTGAACTTGAGTGAGACTCAGCACCATAAAAGAGGCAAATGTTAGAAATAAGGTATTGGGGGAGTCAGTTAATCTGACCTGTGTACCAAGATACATGTATAGCAGATATCTTGAGAAATGAGATTTGTTGCACAAGGATTAATATTGCTTTTTTTAAAGAGAAGTCACACCTTGCAAATTTATTTGGGTTCTCTGAGGGAGACATGGCAGGCTTGTGGACAGGGTTGTACAGTAATGCACTATGTCAGCTTTTAAAATGGTTTCGAGCTAGTTTAGGTGTCCATGTGCTCTGCCTCTAGTCTGTGTAAACTGCTCAGAGAAGAAGCAGTGTAAAAATTAAATGTGAAATGTTTGTAATGGATGTGGAAAGAACAGGGAATCTGAAATGATGGACTGTATCACAGGAGATGTCATGAACCCACTGGCAAAGTAAAACCAGAAATACTGGCTCGGCTGAAAGAGCACCCCATGTGTGATGGGGCAACAGTGAAGGCCAGTACCTAGCAGGCCATGGATAATAAAGAGGGTGAAGGCAAAGGGGGACAATGAGCAAACAACACAAAGTTTAGATCAAGAAAACAGAGGGACACTAAGAGCAACAGGCAATCCAGTTCAGCATGGTAACTGCACACAAAACGCGCATTTCACTGTCAGTATTTAAATAGTTGCACTACAGGAGAACCTAGCAGTTAACAAAGAAATGAAAAAGAGAACTCAGGTCCTGTACTACCAGGAGAAAAGAGCGAGCAGGCAGGGAAGTATGGAAGTGCTACTTAGTACCTATGCAACTGTTGCAGTTTTACAAAGAATGAAGAGTTTCAGGGCTGGAGCTGGAAGAGGGCCCTGTGGCATATGATGAAATGCAGGGAATACTCTCCTGGAGACAAGAGGTGGTGCCATCAAAAGTGCAAGGATATTTAGTAAAAGTTTAGACAAACAGGCAGAGGAGAGTGGATGTCAAGTCAGCATCTTGAACACTAGCCTGAAGTGATGAGATGGGTGTTGCACAGGTTATGTAAGGTGCAGAGGAGGGCCTGTGAAAGGACACACAGAAATGGATGAAGTAATTGAGAAAAACATTTCAGTCAAATTCTTTGTGAATAATGTCTTAAGGAGGGAAGGCTGGAGCTGTGTAGTGGGTTAAAGTGCCAAGGTTTTGGTAGCAGGAGGCCGTAAGAGTGGCTTCTGTGAGAAGAATCTAGAAGCTGCCTTAGGTAAAGGCCCCGCTGCTGACCAGAGCCGAGCCAATAAATGATGTTGTTTGTGCCTCTGAGCGCATATTTAAGAAAGGGGAAAAAAAATGCTGCTTCACAGCAGCTGGGAGAGTGAGAGGAGTGAGAAACAGTCTTGCAGGCGCCAAGCTCAGTGAAGAAGGAGGGGGAAAGGTGCTCCAGGCGCTGGAGCAGAAAGTCCCCTGCGGACTGAGGTGAAGCAGGCTGTCCCCCTGCAGCCCATCGAGTACCACGGTGGAGCAGGGTTTCACGCTGCAGCCTGTGGAGACAACAGAGGCTGCAGACTGTGGGGGACCCCCGCTGGAGCAGATTCTGGGCCAGACCTGCAGTCTGTGAAGAGGAGACCACACAGGAGAAGGTGACCTGGCAGGAGCTGCTGCCCATGGAGGACCCAGGTTGGAGCACTTTGCTCCTGAGGGATGGACCCCGTGGTATAGACCCGTATCTGGAGCAGTTCTTGAAGAGCTGCTGCCTGTGGAAAGCCCATGCCGGATCAGTTCAGCAAGGGCTGCATCCCATGGGAGGGACCCCACAGCACAGGGGATGACAGTGACTGAGAAGAAGCGGCAGAGACAAAGTGCTATAGATTAACCACAACCCGCATTCCCCCGTTCCCTTGCGCTGCTCAGGGGGAGGAGGTAGAAGAGGGCTGACAGGGGGAAGGCGTTTTTGGTTTCTTTCCTTTGTTTCTCACTTCTCTAGCTTGTTAGTAATAAGCAATAAATCTTACTACCTCCCTATGCTGAGTCTGTTTTGCCCATCATAATTACTGGGTGATCTCCCCGTCCTTATTTCAACCCTTGAGCCCTTTTGCATCTTATTTTCTTCCCCTTCCTCTTTGAGGAGGGGGAGTGAGAGAGCAGCTGTGGTGGAACTCAGCTGCCCACCCAAGTAAAACCACCACAAGCTGCAAGAAAATACAATGAGATAAAGACATGGACAGATCTGCACATCTAGAGAGGCAGGCCCACATTTTAGGCTAAGAAGGGCAGGAAATTTTGGAGAGTTGTTAACAGTGACTGAAGTGGCCTGAGGGGTTTTTCAGAAAGGAGTGATAGGGCACAAAAATTCAAAGTATTTTGGCATTTTGTATTGTTTTGCCAGTTAGACATGAAGACTGACTTTTCTCGATGTAATGAATCTGACTGATCTGACTGTTTTTTAAAGAAAATGCCTCTTAATATACCACTCTGACAGACTCCTAAATTACTTTAGCAGACACCCACATACGTCTTTGTACCACTGCTTGGATTTTTTTCCCCAAAACTTACCTGGGGGTCCCCACTGGCTTTCCGGAGGCTCGTATGACCAGAGTCTAGTTGGTGTACTGGCGTCCCAGAAATGTGGTAGCCATTCACTGTAAGAACATGAAGAGTGAGCAGGCTTGCTGTTGGTAGCAAATGCATAACTACACATTTTAAAAACTAATAATGTAATTGAATATAAATGTATGTACTCTACTGAAGATTAGCACACAGGCCCATTCTCATCTTGGCATCTTGCAGCAGGCTTTTATCAGCAGTTATGACAGGAGTTAACTGAGTTGGAAGAGTCAAGAAAAAGAGGCCCCAAGTCATAGAATCATAGACTGGTTTGGGCTAGAAGAGGCATTACAGAATCACAGAATTTCTAGGTTGGAAGAGACCTCAAGATCATCGAGTCCAACCTCTGACCTAACACTAACAGTCCCCACTAAACCATATCCCTAAGCTCTACATCTAAACATCTTTTAAAGACCTCCAGGGATGGTGACTCTACCACTTCCCTGGGCAGCCCATTCCAATGTTTAACAACCCTTTCGGTAAAGAAGTTCCAACTTCTTTAGTGGAACTAAAGTTGGAACTAGAATTTGGAACTTCTTTCAAAGTTCCAACTGTTTGGTAAAGAACATCCAACCTAAAACTCCCCTGGCGCAACTTTAGCCCATTCCCCCTCGTCCTGTCACCAGGCACGTGGGAGAACAGACCAACCCCCACCTCGTTACAGCCTCCTTTAAGGTACCTGTAGAGTGCAATAAGGTTGCCCCTGAGCCTCCTTTTCTCCAGGCTGAACAAGCCCAGCTCCCTCAGACGCTCCTTGTAGGACTTGTTCTCCAGACCCCTCACCAGCTTCGTCGCCCTTCTCTGGATTCGCTTGAACACCTCGATGTCCTTCTTGTAGCGAGGGGCAAAAAAAAAATCATCTAGTTCCAAACCCCTAGCATGGACAGGAACACCTCCCACCAGGCCAGGTTGTTCAAAGCCCCATCCAGCCTGGCCTTGGGCACTGCCAGGGATGGGGCAGCCACAACATCTCTGGGCAACCTGTACCAGTGCTTCACCACCCTCAGAGTAAAGAATTTCTTCCTTATATCTAATGTAAACCTACCCTCTTTTAGTTTAAAACTATTATTTTTTGTTCTTTCACTATACTCCCTGGCAAAGAGTCCCTCAAAAGCCTTCCTGTAGGCTCCCTCCAGGTATTGGAAAGTTGCTATAGGGTCTCCCTGGAGCCATTTCTTTTCCAGGCTGAACAGCCCCAACTCCCTCAGCCTGTCTTTGTAGGAGAGGTTCTCCAGCCTCTTGATCATCTTTGTGGCCCTCCTCTGGACTCTCCTAATACTTCCATGTCCTTCTTGTGCTGGCAGTCCCAGGGTCTTGTGCTGGGGGGTCCCAGAGCTGAATGCAGGGCTCCAGGTTGGGTCTTATGAGTGCTGAGTAGAAGCGAAAAATGACCTTCCTCACCCCGCTGGTCATGCTTCTTTTGATGCAGCCCAGGATGCAGTTGATTTTCTGGGTTGCAAGCACGCGCTGCCAACTCATGTCAAGCTTCTTGTCAACCAACACCCCCAAGTCATTCTCCCCAGGGCTGCTCTTAATCCGTTTTCCACCCAGCCTGTATTTGTGCCTAAGATTGCCCCGGCCTAGGCACAAGACCTTGAACTTGGCCCTGCTGAACTTCATGAGATTTGCACAGGCTCAACTCTCAAGTCTGTCCTGGTCCCTCTGGATAGAATCCCTTCCCTCCAGCGTGTTAGCCACACTGCACAGCTTGGTGTCATTAGCAAACTTGCTAAGGGTGCACTCAATCCTACTGTCCATGTCACCCACAAAAATGTTAAACAGTGCCGGTCTCAACATTGACCTCTGAGGAACACCACTCGTTACTGATCTCCACTTGGACATTGAGCTGTTGACCGCAACTCTTTGAGTGTGACCATCCAGCCAATTCCTTACCCACCAAGTGATGGATGGACCACCATCAATGGACCAAAACTCAAACAGTTCCCATAGCCAAGTTTGGTAAAATGATCTGTTTGAAGAATTAGTCTATGTAAAAGCACTGGTTTAATGAAGATGGGCTGTTTATTTCAAGAAAGTAAGCTTTGTAAGATGTTTATGATTTACGTACACATCTGTAGGGTGCTTTACTTTTGGAAAATAGTGAGCAAAGAATAATGTTCATAGTAGACTTAAATGAAGATACACAGCTATGTTACGAATCCTTTGGTTACAACAAAATGTGCATCCTGAGAGCATGCTTCCCACTTGGCTCGGCCAGTAAAGACAGGCATCAGTTTGAAAAATTTTGGCAAAAAACGTTCTTTAGACTGCATTACTATCAGCTGACAGAAATGTAGCTACAACATGCTACAAGACTTCCTTGTGCCCATGTTCCCTGTGTGAAGGAGCTATAGCCATCTCAGGTTTCTCTACAGCCTGCTGCTTCTCAAGAGCCTGCAGAAAGCAGGACTGGAAAAGGCAGTCTGTCCTTCTCTCCTAAAGCCTGCAGCTCCAGTGCCTTGCTGGGCCACCAACCTGCCTCATTGCTCCAAGAAAGGAGCCACCTCAGCTCTGAGCAGGCACTTCAGACAGGCCAGAAGATGCATCAGTTAGGACACAACAGGTGAGATGTATCGGAAGGGAAAACCTCACCACATTTGCTGTCACACGACTGTGTACATTAAATATAAATCCCATTCAATCACAGCATTTTCATTTGCTTTGCTAACTTGTAGAGAAAGAGATTCACCCAAGGCCGTGGTCAGGCATGGCAACAAACAGTACCTGCAGGACTCTTCTGTGTCACAGGGCTCTTTGGAGTCCCAGGCATGCTGCTTGGCCGCTCCCAGGTTGTCTCTGTTGAAGGGAAACAGCAATGTAAGGATGATGGAGGCCTAGTACATGCAGCAGAGTTACGTGTCTGTGACACATACAAATGGGTCTGACTCTGTGTTCTCTGTGTTCTCTGATCCAGGTTCTTACCCCATGAATAAGGTGTCTGCACCTCTCTGCACTCGCCATCTCTTCCCTTATCTTCCTGCCCTGCTTCCCAGCCCCCACTCACTTGGCAGCCTGCTAGGATCAGTGGAAATAGATTCAGAGTAGTATCACCAGTTCTTCCAGTGCAGGTCTACTCCAGGGCCACACTCAGCAAGATAGCAAGCTACAGCTGCACACAGAGATCACAATCCATGCAGGAAGCATTTCCAGGTATAGTTAAATCAAGCCCAGGACCCTGTCTGCAGCCCTGTGCAGACAAGGAGATGTGCCCAGCCACACGAACTGCAGCACAGCCAGCCATGCCTCTTATCCTGGGAATAAAGACCAAACGGTGGCATTGCCTTTCAACCTGCTCTCCGTATGGAATACAACTCAAATACATAGTTTTAGTGACATAAGCACAGACCACAGCACTTTTTTTCCCCTCAAAAATGCTATTTCCCTTGCAAAATTTTCATTTTCTGCTTGGTTCTATGTCACATCACTTTTGATACTCAAAAGACTGCTGCTGCTGCTTTTTCCTTCTTATTCTCCTCTAGTTTAACCATTCTGCTAATTTTCTCATCAAATGCAGAATTATCTTTGGCCACATGCAAAGCATAAAGGATTTAATTGCAAAATTTCACAGAAGTTGCAAATGGCAGATAGTGGAGCTAGAACAGCAACTTCTTTAAAAGTCTAGCTCAAAAGCCCAAAACAGCAGCAATCCTTTAGAAAATATATATATATATAGGTATCAAACAAAAATAAATACTACTGCCTATCAATTAAGTAAGAAAATAAGCAAGATAGTGTAATCAAGTTAATGCACTGCATCAACCACTTCGTTTCAAACTGTGATTCTCAGAACTCAACCAACAGCCATCCCTGCCAAAGCCTGAAATCCTACATCTCTCAATATTCTGGATGGAAATGGGCAAGTCGCAACAGGACAGGAGATGCTGAGAAAGCCCTTGTGTAACAGCACAGGGGCTGTCAGTCAGCACTTGTATGTGTGGCACATAAGGCTTCCTATCCTGAGTGCTTATTTGAGCAACAAAAAAGATGGCAACATATTCTTCAAGAACTATAAGAGGGCTACTGGTGTCACCCTCCCAAACCTATCATGCTCACATCCTTGAAGACACACACCCTGCTTCTTGCTTTGCACTCTCTCCCCTTCTTCCCCATCCTCAGAACTGATGTCAAGCTTGTCGTCAACCAACACCCCCAAGTCCTTCTCCTCATGGCTGCTCTCAATCCATTCTCCACCCAGCCTATATTTGTGCTTGGGATTGCCCCAACCCAGGTGAAGGACCTTGCACTTGGCCTTGTTGAACTGCATGAGGTTCATGTAGGCCCAACTCTCAAGCTTGTCCAGGTTCCTCTGGATGGCATCCCTTCCCTCCAGTGTGTTGACCGCACCACATGGCTTGGTGTCACTGGCAAACTTGCTGAGGGTTCACTCAATCCCACTGTCCATGTCACCAAGATCTTAAATTATGACAGTACTAACACTGACCCCTGAGAACACCACTTGTCACCAGTCTTCACCTAGACATTAAGCTGTTGACTGCAACTCTTTTGAGTATAACCACCCAGACAATTCTTTACCCACTGAATGGTCCATACATCAAATCTATGTCTCTTCAATTTACAAATAAGGATGTAACGCGGGTCAGTGTCAAATGCTTTGCACAAATCCAAGTAGATGACATTAGCTGCTCTTCCCCTGTCCACCTAAGCTGTAACTCCATCATAGAAGGTTACCCAATTTGTCAGGCATGATTTGTCCTTAGTGAAGTCATGCTGGCTGTCATCACTCACCTCTCTGTTTTCCATGTGAATTAGCATGGTTTCCAGGGGGATCTGCTCCATGATCTTGCCAGGCACAGATGTGAGACTAACTGGCCTGTAGTTCCCTAGACCTTCCTTTTTTCTGTTTTTAAAAATGGGGGTTATGTTTCCCCTTTTCCAGTCACTGGGAACTTCAACAGACTGCCACAACTTTTCAGTTATGATGGATGGTGGCTTAGCAACTTCATCTGCCAGTTTTCTCAGGAGCCTTGCATGCATCACATGAGGTCCCATAGACTTGTGCACATTCAGGTTCCTTGGATTGTTTCAAACCTGATCTTCTCCTACAGTGGGCAGTTCTTCATTCTTCCAGTCCCTGCAACTTGGGTAGTGTGGTTAGAGCACTTGCTGGTGAAGACGAAAAACTCACCTACGCCTTCTCCATATCCTGTATGACCACGTCTTCCATTTCCTTCTGGAGTGGGCCCATATTTTTCCTAGCTTTCACTGCATACTTAGTAGAAGTCTTTCTTGTTGCCCTTTATGTCTCTGGCCAGATTTAATTCTATCAGGGATTTAGCTTTCCAAACATGATCACTAGTTGCTCAGACAACATCTCTGTTCATCCAAGGTTACTTGTCCTCGATTCCACCATCTATAGGCTTCTTTTTTGTGTTTGACTTTGTCCAGGAGCTCCTTGTTCATCCATGCAGGCCTCCTGGCATTTTTGCCTGAGCTCCTCTTTGCTGGGACACATCACTCTTGAGCTTGGATGAGGTGACCTTCAAACATCAACCAGCTTTCTTGGGCCCCTCTTCCCCCCAGCATTTTGTCTCATGGTACTCTAACAAGCAGAACCCTGAACAGGCCAAAGTCTGCTCTCCTTAAGTCCAGGATAGTGATTTTGCTGTGCACCCTCCTCATTGTCCTAAGGATCTGGAACTTCACCTTTTCATGTTCACTGTAGCCAAGGCTGCCCTTGAGATTTACATTCCCCCTTGTTGGTGAGAACATGGTCCAGCATAGCACCTCTCCTTATTGGCTCCTCTATCCCTTGGTGAATAAAGTTATCAACAGTGCAATCCAGGAATCTCCTGGATTGCTTATGCCCTGCTGTGCTGTTCCCCCAGTAGATAATCAGGTTGATTGAATTCCCCCATGAGGACCAGAGCTTGTGCACATGAGGCTGCTCCTACCTATCAGTAGAGGGCATCATCCTCTCGGTCTTCCTGGTCAGGTGGCCTGTAGCAGACCCCCACTATGTCACCTGTCCCTGCCCTCCTTTCAATCGTGACACATAAGCTGTGTCTACACAGAAATGATATAGTAAGAGCAAAAATAGTTCCGAGACCCAAGGTATGCATGACAACAGAACAAAAGATGATTTTCATGAATGTGGTTAAGCATTTTCTCCCAAATGAAAGCGGAAACCTGCTTTTTTTTGGAAAAAAGCTCAATTTGCATCTTTTGGCAGAATGAGAAATGGAATGATGTGTCAGGCCTTCAAAGAGACACATGCTCTGGGTCTTTATGTTAGTCAGGAAACACAACTTCTAAAGAGGCCCCAGTGTGGGTGATTTTGGGATCAAAGTATAACAGCTGAAGAGGGCATTTTGTGTCCTTTCTCCATTAATCCTATAAGGTCAAAGCAGCTGATTTACAGTTTGAAAATGCAGCGTAAGCCAAACATTAATCATAAACCTTAAGTTTGCATAGTACTCCCTGAGTGTGTTCATATTGCTTTCAGGAATAGGTTTAGTATCTTTGCATGGTGTTACCTTGTAGTGCAATTTTAGGAGCTACATGTTCCATAGTATCATTGGCCAAACTATGAGAATGGGACAGAGTAAGCTAGAGGACCTCTGGGTCTGTTTACTGTGCAGAAACTTTCCCTTGTCTTAAGGTTCTGTATCAGGTACAAGATGTCACCCAACTGCTGGTGCTATCTCACATCTTTATAGGTAGGTTTTGAGTTTGTTCTAGTTTTAACAGCAAGAAAACTGTAATGCTGAGCAGCTCCAAATGCAGGGTCTGGCTCAAATATTGTAAAGCTGTGCAGGATCTCACCTACAGAAAAGCTGGGGAGGGATTCTTTGACAGGTAGTGTAGTAATAGGACAATGGGTTATGGCTTTAAACTAAAAGAGGGTAGGTTTGCATTAGATATAACGAGAAAATTCTGTACTCTGTGGGTGATGAGGCACTGGAACAGGTTACCCAGAGAAGCTGTGGATGTCCCATCCCTGGAAATGCTCAAGGTCCTGCACCTGGGACGAGGCAACCATGGCCATACATATAGACTGGGCGATGAGATGCTGGAGTGCAGCCCTGAAGAGAGGGATCTGGGGGTTGTGGTTGACAGCAAGTTAAATATGAGCCAGCAGTGTGCCCTGGCAGCCAGGAGGGCCAACCGTATCCTGGGGTGCATCAAGCACGGCATCACTAGTAGGGCAAGTGAAGTGATCGTCCCGCTCTACTCTGTGCTGGTGCGGCCTCACCTTGAGTACTGTGTGCAGTTCTGGGCACCACAGTACAAACAGGACATTCAACTGTTGGAGAGTGTCCAGAGGAGGGTGACAAAGGTGGTGAAGGGCCTGGAGGGGCTGACATATGAAGAGCAGCTGAGGTCACAGGGCCTGTTCAGCCTAGAGAAGAGGAGGCTGAGGGGGGACCTCATCGTGGTCTAAAACTTCCTTGCAAGGGGGAGTGGAGAGGCGGGTGACCTATTCTCCCTAATAGGTCAGTAATAGGTCCTATTACTAAACAACAGTAATAGGACCCGCGGGAACGGGTTGAAGCTAGGCAGGGGAAGTTCAGACTAGGTATGAGGAGGAGATTTTTCACTGAGAGGGTGGTTTCGCACTGGAACAGGCTCCCCAGTGAAGCAGTCACTGCACCAAGCCTGTATGAATTTAAGAAACGTTTGGATTGTGCACTGTCACATGGTCTAAACTTTTGGGTAGACCTGTGCGGTGCAAGGAGTTGGACTTGATGATCCTTAAGGGTCCCTTCCAACTCAGAATATTCTATGATTCTATGATTCTCTGCATCAGTTCGCCCTGTCTCTCCCTTGCTGACCTCCTGCAGACTACAACATAAGGAATCTCCTGATTTATCACAGCAGCTGCTTCTTCTCTTGTGCTCCACCATTTTGGACCAGTGAGCCCTGCAGTACTGAATGCTATAGGGCTATGGTAACATCAGCTTAAAAGGCCCAACCAGCCAGCCCGTGCATGTTTGTCAACAACATAGTGTCTTCTCATTGCACTGCAAAGTAACATTAGCCCATGGGCCTCCCAAGGCCCTATCTTTACTTCCATCCTCATACTTATTTTAAATTAGAGACAGGAAAAGCATGCAGAACTGACAGATGCAAATCTTTCTGCACCTGCATGAAACATGAGATTCAATCTCTTAAGTGCTGAAAGCAGAGCACTCTGTAGTACATGAGCTATTTCAGCAGGAGTTGCCATGTCAGAACTGAAATCCAGCTCCATCCTATCCTGCAGCCTCCAAAGAGACTGAGACTGCAATATAGTTTTTATTCTCCAGCCCTAAATGTTGCCATGGAGACAGGCACCATGGAAGAGTTCTTGAAATTTTATGTCTATGTGTTGACAGGAGAGATGCTTGTTACTATCTCAGCAGCATGGGAGAAGCTGTTGACAACAGTCCTTATCTCGTCTTTCAAAATATCTTTTAAAATGAGCATTGAGTACCATGCACCTCCTTTTGCAAACAATATGCCAGACAAAAGTGACCCTATGTTGCAAACGTGGTAGTGATAATAATGCTATTTCCAGCATTTACTGAGACACACTTGGCTTTTCTAGGTTTTAGACCACTTTACCAGGTCTAGGTGGTTAAACTACCACGTAGGCAGTTTAACCAGTAAGGGTGGTTACTCTAGTTTAGTTGGAGTAGGTGTTGACTATGACCGGTGAGATACAAAAGAAAAAGCCCAACCTACAGACTAAATCCATCCAAGCTCCCTAACTCTCTCAGAGAGCTGGAAAAATATCAGGCAGAGAAGGATGTGGTTATGTTCCTTCCATCCACTGATCTCTTACTTCAGGTCTGGCAACCAGCAATTGAGAAAACAAACTAAAATTTGTCTGTAAATGGTAAACATCCTCACTGTTTTCTGGTGTTGCAGTATTTGTTGTCTTACAGGAAAGAGCCCCTGCAATGAATTGTACCTGATTTTAGTGAGTTTCAGGCTGATGTGCTTAAGTACACGACAAGGTGTGGTAGGCAGAAGCTCCAGGAATATGCCTAAGTGAATTTCTGGGCCATCTCCCTCAAAGAAATGACATGTTTTCAGCTTGCTTTGCAGCTGCTTTCTAACCAAGCAAAGATAAAATAATTCTTGTTTACTCTGTCAAAATAAAGAGTTCAAGATTTAATAAAGGTTGGAAGTTTCAAAATGACCAACCAATAGCTTTAGAGTCACCCTTAGCTGTATTCTTTCCAGGCCGTGCTCAGGCTGTCAGCATAGATCTCGCATGCGCTTCCTCTGGAGAATGGTCACTGTCTGTACTTACCCACTTCTCTTTCCCTCTCACAACAAAATCAGTGAAAATGCAAACATCGTTGTATGATTGCAGGTCAGAAACTTATCCTGCTGTCTGTTGTCACACTCCAATTACCCAGTGAAATGCAGCATTATTAAAATTGCTTTAATGTTCTTGATTAAGGTCTCGCTTATTATAGCACAGCAGGGAGGCTTCTTTTACACCTGGTGCTTCTTAATTTAACCCTTTCAGTGCGCTTACAATTCTTTAAAATTATGTGTCTTAGAACAGGATAGTTGAGCTTGTGACATCCTAATGTTACTGTGCTCTCAGCTCTGGCATTGCACAGAAGCTAGGAGACATATATGTAGTGAATTATATATTTTAGGATGGAGAACCTCAAAGCATGCAGAAGCCCCTTTGAGTTTCTGTGGGTATTCTCTGACCAAACAAGTGACCTAATGGCAATGGTACTGCATAAAACATGACCGCAACCACTGTTACTATCTCTTATCTGTGTATGTTATGCCAGGCACCATTCATGACAATGGCCCATGGACAAGGTGCAAGAAGGACAAAGAGCCGTGGACATTCCAGCTGTAGATTCCAAGGTGGGATAGTCAAGTCAGTGGTTAAAGATGGCTGGTGGTACCAGAGGAATACTAGGTAGTATCTATTTTTTCAGGCAGACAGAGAAAACTTTCCTGAGCCTCTGAAGTGTTGGATTGGACTTCTCAAGATTCTTTTCAAAGAAATAACTACTTGCAGCTACACTTTTCAGACTGCTTGAAAGTCCATGTCATGGAACTTGGTGTTGCAGGTGGCATTTTAGTGGTGATTTTTGTGATGATGAGAATAAATGGGCCTTAATCAGGATCAAGATAATATGAAAGCAGACTTCTTGCTTTCCAGGAGGAAAAAGCTGTTCAGCAAATGGGAAGAACATAACACTGTAGACAAGAAAAGCCTGGAAATAAGAACACACCATGTAAGGCTGACCTCAGCTGAGAAAGCAAGATGGCAGCAAGCCACACAAACACTTGTGTCATAAGTATGTAAGTCATCTTTAATGTGATGGACAAAGTAGATGGAGTACTATTGTTTGACTAATGCAAGAGGCATCACAGCTGTAGCACATCTGAGAATTTCTTCTGCATAGTCAAATATTTTCCAGCTGAATCTACCACTCACACACAGTAGCAAACCATTGCCAAAGACACTGAGCAACCATATGGCTAATGACATAGCAGCTGTGCACTCCGGGCACACAGTGCATTCAAACTCGACATGGCAATCTAATTCTAAGGCTCTCCATTCAAAAAACACACCAAGACCACCCATGCCATGCAGCTTAGAAATTTCTCCACATTCTATTACAATCCAGGTTATATGCAGTCTCATCTCCTCTGCCAGCACCATTCAGCCAATGCCTTACTACACTCTCATATCAAAAAGAGGATTAACTGAATGTTAAAGCAAAGGAGATTGCTCTCTCCACTTTTTTTAAAGATGGATAAATATTATCTATGCAGAGATGGTTTTAAGAGGCAATGTGAAGCAATCTATTCCTTGCACCTTTCAAAGACCAGATAGCATCTCCACCCTCCTATCCTGACTGCTGCTTAGCTTCATGACTCCTTTGCTTTCCTGTCCTTCCCCATCACATCTCCCTCTGCGTGGACTCGCATCTTCTCTCATTTAAAATCACAACGCAGAACTGCAATTATTACTGGTAAGAAAATGTCATACTAGGGAATTACTATATAAATACCCATTTCTTTCAGATGATGCTAGTATAGCCCCAGGAAAGGGGAGAGGCTCAGCCCTAATAAAATTGCATGAAGGTAAAAGCAGTCCTACCACTGCCTGAATTTGAAGCACTTTGTAGAAATGCAGCCAAAAAAACACAGTGCTAGTTTTCTTGCTTTGGGCTGTGAAAAATGCCAGCTAGAAGCCACCTGCCAGCTCTCTGAAATAGCAACATACAAATAAATGTAGTTCTTTGATGGGGACTGTCAGGTAGGAGATATTCAGGGCAGAAATCTTTTAATCTTGCCTGCACCAGCCTCTAAATCACCCACAGGTTGTTCAGAAGTGCTCAACATTGAATGCAAACATCAGCACCCTGTCTATTTTGCACTCTGTCTCAGACAGCGTATCTTCCTATTCACAGTCCTCCCATCAGTTCATATACTTGAGAAGTTTTGAAAGCTTCACACACTGTGATTTTGCAACCCAGACCAGCCTGGAAACATTTATTTCCTGTAATTCCAGCACAACAACAGAGCTTCTAGCTGAGTTGCTACAATGGTACCCGTCTTGGGAAGGGAACAGACGGGACATTCCTGTACACAGGAGCAACTAGCAATCTCAGCTGAACTGAGAAAACAGACACAGGTCCTGAGGACCCAACAGGGGTCTAGAGCACTTCACTTAAACACTTAGTAGCTTCTCTTCAGTAAGATAACACACAATAGCAGTTCTTCATTCAGTAAGATCATGCACAATAATAGCTCCTCACCTTAGTCACAGGCAGAGATAGAAGAGCCTGCATAGAGCAATGGAATGTTTACCAAGCCAAGACTTGAACGAGTTCACTTGAAATATGAAGGCCATAAGATAACTGGCAGTTTCTGGAGGCCTTATTTCATGTTTCTCCCAACAGGTCAACACAGGAGCTGAACTTTGAGCCCAACGGGAGTGCAGATGGAGAGTTGATTCCCCAGGGATGGAAACCACCACTGTTTGGTGAGGTAAAAACAATAGAAAGAGCAGTACAGTTCTAATGAGGAAGAAATAACAAGAACTCCCATGTTCTAATTTTCTTCTAAAGCAAATAAGGGAATTGGAGTGCTGCGCGGTGTCTGGTTGGTTCAGAAATTTGGGAGTTGAGCACAAGGGTGATTGCCTCTGTCTCCACTCCTCCTACCTTTTTTCTCCCTTTGTCTGCAAAGAGGACTCCTAAACCCGCCCGTGTAGGCTGTGAAGTCTCCCTTCCCACTTAACTGCCCTCACCTCTGACTGCCAACACCCTCCTATATCCCCAGAAAGCAGAAGCAGGTATCTCGACAACTCCTTCCCTGATGCTGAGAAGGACCAGGCCAGCAAAGGGTGGGTTGCACACTCTGCCCTTTCCATCCAGAGTCACAGGCACCAATGCCCCTGCCCAAATTTTCCCTACAGGGCAGCATGAGCTTCAAGACAGGGGGATGAGGATCTGGGGTTGCTTACAATCAATTGGCTTCTAATAGCCATTTCCTCTTACCTTGGCATGTGTGGTGAATGTAGAACAACATGGACTGAGTGCATGTCATAGAGGGCTTGCAGAAGGTGCAAGGGACTGTGTGGCTGTGAGTAGTAAGGCTAAGGTTTAAGAAACTGGAAGACTGTAAGCATGGGGATAGCCAAACATGGGAGATTTTAAAGTCTAAAACTTAATGGGTAAAAAAATCCAAGGCAGAATACTATTGTCCAAGGGCACAGGGGATGTAGTGCCAAAGAACATCCAATGCTGCAGGCCTGGGATGGACCTTCTCACCCTTATACAGTTATTTCTCAGAGTAACCATTTCTTTCCCATTCATTGCTCCAGCAGCAGAAAAAAACTTTTCGCCTCCATCTGCTGCATCAAACCTTTGAGTACTGCACACACACACATATATTTTTCAGATCATACCTAGCAGTTTCTAGTACACAGAAAAGCTTTCAGCAGGGCTTACAGCTCTTTAGAGGAACACTAAACTGTTTCTCTGTCCTGCTATAAGCTATATGCTGTGGCTACACTGAATGTGTGCTACAGGGAAGGTGTTCTCCTTCCAGAGATAATCTCTGAAGCTGTACTTATAAAGTCTGCATTGCTTCCTATTGCTTCCACTAACTTCCTTCCAGACTCCATGTGACCTTCTTCTTAGGACTTATGTAGAAGAACTTATAGGCTATTGAGCTATTCAGACAAGGGAACTCAAGATATGCATTCCCAAACCTAGGAGCCAATGGGATTTTAGGGGGAAGTAACAGGATGATTCTTACAAGCCTTCAAAATACAGCAGAACCTGACGCTGTAAGTTCTTCTTAGGACTTATGCAATGAAAGTTTCTGCAGACATATTTTTTTTTCTCAATCATTGCTACCCTGAGAGGTCATATTTCTGATATTTCTGCTACTTCAGTTCCCTAAGCCTGTAAGGCTTCCTGCTCCCATATGAATGTTTTCCCTGGTCTGATCTGCAGAGGTGTTTGTCCGGCCTTCCAGTCACTTTTAGGATGTAGCTCACATTAGCTATTTTAGATGCTTACAACAGGAAGATAACTGAGAGGTGAAGGTAATTATTTATTTTCATTGATAAACAGTGGGACTATAAGATCCAGTTCAAATGGTGATGTCCACCCATGCACAGTACCTTCAGACAGCACCTTCATACAGGTGGATCAAATCCTGCCCTACTCAGTGATGGGGATGGTGAAACTTATCTAAGGGCACTACAGTAAGCTCTCCTTGAGCCCAGTCAGTGCTGTGGACTTTTGATGAGTGTCCTTTGCACACTTCCTTGAGTTTATCATCTTGGTTGTGTCAAATATATCTTAGTTGAGTCAAATTCTAAACAGAAAGCTGGTACATATACTTAAACCCCCAAATCCCAGTGAAGATATCCTGATCATACTTCCAGACAGCATGATTCCTCATAGGAATGATGCAAAGTCTGCAAAATAAGGACCATCACAGCTACAGATAAAGGCTTTCCAAGAGTTTTAGAGTGGTTAGTCATCTCTCTACTTTTCCTTATGTTTTGACATTACAAGCTGTGATGGCTGTAGATGTTGCACAAAATAGATGCCCAGCATTCTGAATGTCATGTATTCAACCTTCCTACAGCAGGTCATATTGTGAAAACAGATGTTTTCATTATGCAGACCTTTAAAGGTTGGAAGCTTTTAGAATGGCTTCAGGACTTGAGTCCAATCAGCTTCAAAGAATGATAAATGTGGAATGTTTATCTGATTTTGCCAGCAGGTGGAGATAGACAAGAATGTGCCGTCTGCTAGCTCATTTACCTGTGCAGATCTGTTTGTTCAATAAAGAGTTGCCCCACTTCTTTCACTACAGTTTTTTTTCTTTTTTTTTTTTTTTTTTTTTCTCGGTAAGGGCACTGTCTCATAAATTCTATTTCTTTCCAGTTAAGTACCAATTTCCTTGTGTTTATCATGTAAAGACAATGAAAATCAGATCACTCTCAGTGGAAATGCTAGTATGGTCAGATAAGATACAAGACTGATAATCACAATGTAGAAGGGCACTAAAAGTTGTAAGCAGCTGACAGAGTAATAGTGGCAGGTTCTGCTGTATTTTGAAGGCTCCTAAGAATCATCATGTTACTTCCCCCTAAAATCCCATTGGCTCCTCGGTTTGGGAATGCATATCTTGAGTTCCCTTGTCTGAATAGCTCAAGCACCAAGAGCAAAAAGCCTATTTAATCTAACAAAAGCCTCTGCATTTTGTGAGGAAGGACACAAATGGTGACAGCCAGTTGAAGCAGCATGGGTGGTGCAGTGCTGGTCATGTTTGGAAAGGCAATTTGTCAAACTGGACTGGCCATCCAACACTTCCTATCTTCAGGAGGAAGGAGCAGAACTACACAAAGGATTCAGGGTGAGGAGCAGCATAGAATCTCACTGCACCAAAATTTGTATAGCTTTTACTCCCTGACCTTCTTCAAAGCTTATGTTCCCTCCAGGATTCTGTCTGTGCACCCATCCCAGCAGATCAACTGCAAGGTGTGGAGCCCACCGGTGCTGCTGTCCTGGATGCAGGACCACTGGCTGATTCAGCTTTGCAGACTGAAAAAGCAGGCCTGACAGGGATTTTAAGAAGTCATTTGGTCCCTGCTGTACTCCAAACCAAGGCCAACATGAGTTTTCACAGTTTTGTGCCAGATACTTTTACAGATCTGCAGTGACACTGAATCCCAGGCAACTCCCTGCTTCCACATTCCACCAGCTTAGAGAGCCAGGGTAAGTTAATGTTGTCCTCATTGCAACTGACACGTTGCTGTATCCTCTAGTCACCACAGGCACTGCAAACAGCCTACTTTCATGTCCCCATTCATATCATCACTTTCTTAGGGCAAATAGACCCAATCTCTTCACATGTGCCCACAGGCCATGTTTTCCCCATCTCTCATCATTCTCGACACTCTATTCTGGACTTTATCCAACTGGCTTACATTTTTCCTGAAGTGTGGAGCTCAAACAAGAATTCCAGCTGAGGCTTCATAATTTCCTTGTAAAGGAATAGTTTCATACCTCACAAACAACACTTCTATTTTATACAATGGAAAATGCTGTCTGCTTTTGTAATAGCACAACCCTGATGATTCGATTTCAGATCCTCAAGAGCTCCTACATCTTTGTCTGTGAGCTGCTCCATTGCCAGTCTTTGTCACTTATTTCTGATGAAATCTCCAATCTTAAGCACCTCTTTACCAAACAGCTTCTTACACTTTCAGCATGTGTCCTCACTTGCAGGATGATTCTGAATTCTGAGATTGTTCTATGCAGAACACAATGTTCTCTCCTAGCTTCATTTAAAGTTAACATTTGAATAAGTACTCTCAATGTCAACATGCCATTCATTTCTGGAAATACTGACTATATGATAGAGAAGCCTAGGGAATTCCTTGCAGGATTTCCTTCTGTGCGAACTTCTCACAAGGGACCATTGAGAACAGCTCTTTGAGTATGATCTGCCAAGTTAGATAGGTCTGCACTATCTTCATAGTTATTTATTATCCCCTTCCCCTTAATTTGCTTTCCCTCTAGCCAGCTTCCAATTTGCCTTTGCTATTTTTAAGACTCTCTGTAAAAGAGCAGCCCTGCTGCAAATGGAGTCTTTGCTCACAGCCCTGCCCTGCCTTGAGGACGCACAGATGTTTAGCCACAATCCCCCAGTCCGTCTGAGAGGGTGCGTACCTCATCTGATCACTTCTTGTTGATGATGGAAGTGCTAAAACTGCAGTAACCTTGCCAAGAAAGCCTCCTTTTGCCAGCACTCACCTTCTGTAAGGTGATGATTCCTCCTGCAACTCCTCAACACAGCGTGTGTCGTGGAAGTTATGCTGTGCTCTCACCCATCCCAGGGCTCAGCCACAGTCTTGAATTTCATGAGTAGTACTCATTTCATGAGTAGTCCCAACCTATTCCACTTTGGGATATGCCTCCTAGTGACTCACTGGTCAACTGGTTGAGCACATAGGACAGCTGGAGCACTGTAGAGAAGGACATGCCACTCAGGGGATGTCCAAACAAAACATTTAAATGATTAGACAGTGAACTCAGTGCCTGGAGCTTCCACATATGGTAAGCATATGGCTGAGTTAAGTGACTGTATTCTACCTCAAGCATGAGAGACAATATAGTGGAAAGGATAAACAGAGGGAGTGTGCATGATAGGAATGCATAAGGGATATGTATATAAACAAAGCAGAAGCTTTGGGCTCTTTATGGGTATCAGGCTACAAGAGACCCAGCAGAGTGCCTTTCAACCAAAAATGCAATGTTAACATTTTTTTACCTAACATCAGCCTTTAAGAAAACAAACAAAAAATAACACTCTGTAACACTAGCATTTAGCTGAGTTTTGTTGTAGGCCAAGTCTGGGTATCTCTGGACTCCGGCAGAGGTGGGATTAAAGATAGCTCCTGCTTCAGTATGCTGTAGAGAGAGGCCAAGCAGCTGCATCTTTGGATGGAATTGGCTGCACAGGCTCCCCAGGGTGTGTATGGAACATGGGCAATACCCAAACGAACTGCTAGCAGGGCTTTCCAGCTGAGGAGAGCTGAGGATGTTCCTGGATGCTCTGTGTCATGGGGATGAGCCTGCCTGTCCTTCCACCCACTTTGTGGCTGCTTTTCCTTGATATCACTACCTGTGAAAGCATCTTCCACTCTGTCTACTGAGCAGCTGTTTGCTTTTTCTAGTTTTATTAGTTTCTCCTCTCAAATTTCTCCATGATTGAGCTGAAGTAGATAACCTCTTCCCTCTGTTTCAGCTTCACTGTCTAGCTCAGCCTCAGTGGGTAGGAGAGGCACAGAGAAATAACACAGAACCTGTGGTAGGAGGGATATTATAAGTTAATTAAGACAAAACACAAACTTAAGTTTTCAGAGCAGCCAGAGACACCTGCTGTAAGCTAGGAGAACACCCTGTCATATTCATCTGAAATCATTTACTCTCTCACCAAGTTCAGACCAGACTGAGATATAGAAATCCCTTTGTGGATTTAAAGAAAAAAAAAAGTCTACATGAAGTACAACCCGCTATAACAAAGCTAAAGTTGTACAGTCTCTTTAGACAATTTTGGTGCTTCAGCACCTGGAGAAGACACTCTTGATGTGACGGGGTGATTCTGACCCTGATCCAGATACTATACATGAAAGAAACTCCACAGAACATTTTGGAGGAGCTAGGGAGTGAAACTTTGGTGAATCACAGATAGTGACTGCAGAGGACTTCCCAGGACAATTTCATATTCCTTCCTGTTGAACAGGAAGCTTTGTGAAACCTGATATCAGGAGACGAGACATACACAGGGACACACCTACACTTCTCTGAAGTCAGAGCCTTCACTTTGGGACTAAAAACTGAAGTCCTATCTGACAGAAGGCTACAAATAGAGGAGAATAAACTCATTTTTCAGTACTCTGCAGTGTAACAAGGCTCCTATAAACCTTTATAAGCCAAGTATATGTCATAGTGTTTTGCTGCATGTCAGAGGATCCATACCTTCAGTGCCAGCTCTTTACCACGCAGCAGAAGGCTCTGAGAGGACTGAGTAGGAAGTGTACTAGTTGACATTCCCCTGACTGAAACTTTTACTGTAACCTTCAGTGAGCAATGCCTTGGTGTCCTCCATTTGTCTAAAACTCACCTTCCAGTGTATGTTAACATACAATTCTAATGTAATACTTTATTCACAACATCTAGTTTCAGCAAAGCAGTTACAGATGCCTGTGAAAGGCAAAAGTAAAAAATAAAGGAAAACCACAATTAAACCACTTAGAGTAAAAATAACCCAGAAATTTCTCTCTCATTCCCTTATCACTCTGGAATACTGTCCTCTCCTGGCAGGGTGGTACACAGCTTCCTAAACATACCTTATAGCTTGCTGTATCTATTAAGGAGATTCCTTCACAAGAAAGCCAGCATCAAAATCTCACAGTACTCCTTTCTTGTCCAGGAGATAGCTTTTGTCTTCATTAGAGACTGCCTCACTCCCTTTGACATTCAAGTATTTCTTCCTCAGATAGGTGAGAACTACTCTGTTTAGCTGATTATTTAACACTTTGTTGCCAGGAGAAATTCCCTGCTCTTCCCTCTATTGACCCATTGGCATGTTTAACTATGAAATTTGTCCTAACACAGACTCTTGTATTTTTTAACAGTCTGTACATTAACAACAATGCCTTGTTGCACCCATCCAGAGGAGGTTAATATAAATAGACCATTGCTGGCACTGTCTGAGACCAGAAACAACAATAGTTGGGTGTGTAATCTCTAACATCTTTCTCTTGTAGTCACATTCATCATTCAGATTCTGCTGGTCTTCATGGACAGATCTCAGACCTGTTACTTCCCATGCTATGCTATACCCTAAAACAACTTGCATTTCATCACACCTGTTTAAAATGGACCTCTGTCCAGCAAGGACAAGTTATCAGTACTGTTTATCAAGATGTGCAGTGTGCATGCACATTCTAGCAAAAGGAGTGCTCATACACTACCTAGGAGATATTACTGCCATCAGCACCTGAAGTTTTACTCCCTGACCCCTCACTGTCTCCTGCTCTGTGCCTGGTGGTTGAGACATAGCATCGTTGCAGACCATCTCAGCTGTGGAATCAGAGGAGAAAGACCATGTGAAAGCAATGTGCATAAGGTCCTCAGTATTTCCTGATGGGGAATTAACAATGTCCCTTCTCTTTCAGCTGAGTCCAAATGTATATTCTAACAGTGGTTGTCACCCCTATAGTGGTTTTACAGCTTGTTTTTACAACAAGCAGTCAGCCAGCCACTTTGTGAGTTGTTATGTGGAAGCCACTGAACATGTTAGAAAGAAGAAAAAAAAAAAAAGAGAATTTGTGAAGAGTTTTGAAGAGGTCTTGAACCACTTTCTTATTGTTCATCTTAATAAAAAGACAAGTGGTTCCTGGGAGATCTGAAAAATGGTTACAACCTCACTAGCCAAGTGTTTTGCATCTGCTGCCATTGCTGGTAATGGTGAGAAAAAGACCTTTAACTATATGGATGAAACTGAAAGCCAACCAGGAACATGTCTACTTCCTAGAAATATAGCTACTGGCCTCTGTCTGAGTTACTGTACTTGTGAAATGTAACAGTGATGTCTCTCTCAAATACTCCAGCATACATTCATCATTTGGTAATAGCTACAATAAAGGGAGACCAATTTAGGAGTGCATCTACACAAAAGAAAAGACATTGATGGAAAAAAGACCTAGATCCTACTGCTGAAACAATGGTGCCAAGAAGGCAAAGCAGGAAGGAGGTACATGAAACTGTGACAGAGATGTATGCTGGCACCATGTCCCCACTACAAACATTGTCAGTCTCTATCTGGATACTGCCAGCAGCAGCTGCAGCAGTTACAGGACAAATAAGCAGTTAACAAAAGTGAGCAGGTGTAGTCAGTGAGATGTCCAGTCTATGAAACGTGTTATAAACATTAACTATGCCAATACAGATCTGCCACACAGCAAAGATGGGGACTGCAGTTTTATGGCATATTGTCTTTTACTTACGCTTTGGCTCAAAGCCAAAGAATACTTTCTGAGTGTTAAGGTACAATCCCACTGTTAAACAAGCCTCACGTGCCAAATGTGACTTTGTGTTGACTATATGACAGCAGCTCCAATTCTGCAGCACAGTCAAGGAAGAAAGTGCATATACAACATGAGACTGGATGATCTGCCTATGGACAGTCCTGCACTACCAGTTTTGGAGGGACAAAGGTCAGAGCCAATTAGTCAGATTTAATCTAAACATTGTATTGACAGCTGCTTAATCCATGTCTGGATGAGGCTTCATCACATGTTTCAACAGAAAGTTAGAGACTGCATCCATCTTCTGCTTTGTCTGAGGCCTAAATGGCACCACAGGGAACACTTTCTTGACAAATAATTAACCTTGAGAAAGCACAGACATCGTCAGTGTGAATCTGGCAATTCAATATAGCGCAGCTAGAGCAGAAAAACCTCCAAGCAAAATCATCAAACTACCCAAACTAGCAAACATTAACATCCACACAGACAGCATATATTCAGGCAGCAGCATATTCTAACTGAGCAAACTGAGAGGAACTGAGCTGGCCAAGAACACCAACTAAACTGGAGTGATGGAAGTGGAAGGGTCACAGTGCCCCTGTACGTGCCATAGGGCATTTCTGTGCATGCTGGAGGGCATGTACACAGAAATCTCCCTTCTACTGTCTCTTCTATTCTGTTACTCTGAAAGACATATTCCTTGCTGCCTAGCAATCCCATTGCCATAGGTGATACAGGAATTTGCAAATAGCAGGACAGGTTGGAAGTGAGAAGTCTCTAGCCCAGCTGTTCACTCTGAGCAGCATCACTGCCAAAAACAGATAATGTCAGCCGCTACTTTAGCTATCTGAAAACATCCAAGGATGAAGATTCTACCACCTCCTTGGTCTGCTTCTGCCAGGGCTACCCTGACTTCTTAGTGAAAAATTGATTTCCAGCCCTTGACTTCTGAAGCAGGCTGTGGCTCTTGTCTCTTCCTATATCATCTGTAACTTTTGTGAGGATAGTAAAAAGCTGTCTGAGATTATGTGGAAATAGTTCAGGCCATCTGCTTTTCTGGGATAGAGTTTCTGTGACAAGAGTGTTTATTGCATGAAAACCAGGCTCTGCTTCTTACTGCTTTTTCTGACCTCAACCCATGTGAGTAAGGGTCCATTGCCATGCTGGCTCAGGACTGAGCTTAATCACCACCTTATCCACCTCTGAATTGCAATGGGGACAGGATATCTAACTCCTACTGATCTCCCCAGCCAGGCAGGGGATGTTGTCAATGAACCAAAGCACACCGTGCTTCAAAGTGAAGGTGAAGGTAGTCTTTAATGGTAATGTGACTTCTGCAGGGTCCTGTGAGATGTCAGTGCATAAAACTGTCCTGGTTTCAGTTGGGACAGAGTTGTTTTTCCTCCTAATGGCTGGTGAAGTACTGTGTTTTGGATTGGGATGAGAAGAGTGCTGGTAACATGCTGGTGTTTTAATTGCTGCAGAGCAGTGCTTACACTAAGC
>CM021748.1:190003-238248 GCA_011075105.1 Heteronetta atricapilla
CGAACGGCTGTGTGGTGTTTAGCTGCCAGCCGGGTTAAACCACAACAAAAACCAAGGTAAATAATGACTTGGTAGACTTGTAAGCCAAAGGATTCTTCAGCTAAATACATTAGTCACTGAATGGACCATGAGGCTCACTGTGACAGCCCATGGCTCTTCCTTGCCCTCACAGCGAGTCAGAAAGAGGAATGTCAATGGTGATTCCTGATGGATTTAACTATGTTATGAACACAGGGAACTCTTGCTGTCCTCTCCTCCCCTGTCATTCTGTCATTCTTTCTGCTTCACAAATCTGGTTTTGCTGGTCACAAGTCCTTGTTTTGCAATGCTGTTATAAGCTCATGATCAGAGAAGGCAGACAGTGTAAGCCAAAAGTGTTACAAGTCTCACAGTTCTTCAGCAGTTTATAAGATTGTGAGTTAAGTCTGTTACTCTACTAGCAAGACAGTGAATTAAAGACTTAAATATAGACTGAAAAGACTATCTTTGATATCCCATTGCACAGCATTTTCTTTTATCTCAACAGGGAAGGTGACTCTGACTTGAGCAACTTTTCAATTAACTATGTTTTCCTCTAAAGGTGATATGTGACATTCTATTAAATAACGCTACATATATGTACATATATAGATACACATACCTGCAGCTGAAGGAAAAAGAAATAAAGAATGTGAAAAAATTAAATCATTACAGTATATTATATTCTGAATCATTTATGGCAGAGTTGTTTCTACTTTATTTTACATTACCTATCTTTTATAAAAGCTTCAGATATCTTCTAATGGTCAGAATTAACATGAGAGAGGACCAGAACACTAGATCTGGTTAAAGTATTTTCCTTCATATGGTGGCAGGGTCATATATTCATTTCTTTGACTCACTAGGTGTAGCTAGCTGTGGTGGGTTTACATGACATGGTTTTGGTAGCAGGGGGCCGTAGGGGTGGCTTCTGTGAGAAGGATCTAGAAGCTGCCCCATGTTTGGTAAGGGCCCCACTGCTGACCAGAGCTGAGCCAGTAAGTGATGTTGTTTTGCACCTCTGTGAGAGCATATTTAAGACAGGGAAAAAAAACGCTGTGCCACACAGCAGCTGGGAGAGTGAGAGGAGTGAGAAACAGTCTTGCAGGCGCCAAGGTCAGTGAAGAAGGGGGAGAGGTGCTCCAGGCGCCAGAGCAGAAGTCTCCTGCAGCCTGTAGTGAGGGCCATGGTGAAGCAGGCTGTCCCCCTGCAGCCCATAGAGTACCACGGTGGAGTAGGGTTCCACGCTGCAGCCCGTGGAGGAGACCACAGTGGAGCAGGTGGACCTGCACTGACGGAGACTGTGGCCTGTGGGGGACCCCTGCTGGAGGGGGGTCCGGACCTGTAGCCCTTAGAGTGGAGACCATGCAGGAGCAGGTGACCTGGCAGGAGTTGCTGCCCGTAGGGGATCCAGGTTGGAGCACTTTGCTCCTGAGGGATAGATCCCGTGATACGGACCCATATCTGGAGCAGTACTTGAAGAGCTGCTGCCTGTGGGAAACCCACACCGGATCAGTTCAGCAATGACTGCATCCCATGGGAGGGACCCCACAGCACAGGGGGTGAGAGTGACCAAGAAGGAGCAGTGGAGAAGAAGCACTATAGATTGACCATAACCCCCATTCCCCTGTTCCCCTGCACCGCTCGGAGTGAGGAGGTGGATGAGGGTGGATGGGGGGGAAGGTGCTTTTGGTTTCTTTCCTTTGTTTCTCACTTCTCTAGCTTGTTAGTAATAAGCAATAAATCTTACTATCTCCCTATGCTGAGTCTGTTTTGCCCATCACAATAATTACTGTGCAATCTCCCTGTCCTTATCTCAACCCTTGAGTCCTTTTCATCGTATTTTCTCCCTGTTCCTCTTTGAGGAGGGGGAGTGAAAGAGCAGTTGCGGTGGAGCTCAGCCGCCCACCCAAGTAAAACCACCACACTAGCCATTAAAAATTAACTTGAGAGACAACTTCCTTCAGCAGATCTCTGCTGCTAGTGTGACACATCTACTGGAGCCTCCACTTACCATTTGTGAAGGTGTTCACATAGTACCTGCGGCCCTGGGGAGACATATAGCTCTGCCAGCCTGGGGGAAGATGGCCATTCAAGGTATCTTCTCCTGGCTGAGTAGTTGCCTTTCTGGGTTTCTGCTGAGGACCAAAAAAAAAAAAAAAAAAAAAAAAAAAAGGAAGAAAAAGAAAAAACACGATCTTTTAAGTCAATATCTAGATAAATTAAAGTCTAATTAGATACACATCTGGAAAAAGACCACATGGTTTAGCATTCTAGAGACTGCGAAACATCCAAAGACTGTCAGTCCATTTCTGTCCTTATCTATCCTAGTTTCATCCAGAATATGATTTATATCCTAGAAATCTTCCCTTGGAGCACTGGGTACACAGAACATCCTTTGGGAGAGAAATGAAACCCCTCTGTATTTGATGTTCCATGAGCACCTGGACCTGTCCAAGAAAAGCATTCTTGTTAAACAATAAAACTTGAAGCAGAGAATAATCAAGCGTCTAAGAAAGGAAGACATGCATGTGGCACTCTCAGGTAGACATACTGGCAGGTCAAAGTGCTGGTCATAAAGATGCTGTCCCAATTTAATTTACAGGGGCATAATCACCTTCAGACACTGTGAAGATGAAACACTGCAGATGCCTGTTGCCTACAGGAACAACATGCTGAAGTACATTTATCAGTATGATGATTATATACTGATAATGGATGTAATTATCAGTGAATACATTACTGATCCAGATGCAATCTGGATCCTCATCATCCAGTGACTATCATCCTGATTTTTAGGATACAGATCACCATGAGTGATCCAGAACATTAGGAACAGCAGGAGATAATCATCATGCTGTCACCTGCTCTCCAGGCATACACAGAAATGCTATGAGGCTTCAAGTGCCACCTCAGCTGTACATCTCTTCACCAATTCAGTTGCAAGCCTCAGTGTGGTGGGGTTCAGGCTGCAAGGAAAAGAAAGAGGTGAAGCTGAAGTGCAAGCAACTGTCTGCACCACATCGCATCACCTGGTGACATCACTTTTTCCAAGCGGCTCCGGTGGTTTCTTGGAAGCTAGGGAGTTACAGCAGCTGTGAGAATAGCAAAGAGGGTTTAATCACAAAGATGGCTTGAAGCCCTGTCTGGTCCCTGGTTGAATAAGATACATGGTAAAAGACTGCCAGTTGCAGCCTCATAGGGCTGCAGCTATGAACCCAACAGCTTCCTCCTGGCTCACATCTAGAGAGTTTCACTCTGTCTTTCCCTAATCCCTAAGGCAAACCAGGCATATACTGATTTTGTTTGTTTGTTTGTTTGCATTGCCCTCAAAGGAAGAAATATAAGAAAGCAAGGAAAAATGTGTGAAATGCAATCATTTATTCCATGGAGGCAAATCTCCTTCAAGGATATGCCTTCTGATATTGTGGAGGACAGGTCACTAAACTCACAAGCAGCCACATCCAGAGGGCAGGCAGACCTTCAGCATCTGCATACAACATTCAAACATTGACAGACATATGAATATTGCTGTCAGAAAAAGAAAGAAACAAACAAACAGAACAACAGCAAAAAAACATGTTGTGTCCTTCTACAAATTCATTTTCTGAGTGAAATTCCAAATCTGCTCCAACCCAGAATAAACAGGACATTTAATGGTTTTGGAGCCAAATGTCTATTTTCTGTTTCTTTTCAGTTTGAGAAAACTGATTACAATGGCTCTGAAGGAGTAGCAAACTAAAGAATGATCTTCCATTTATGCCTCATCAGGCTTTCTTGCACAGGCAGGTCACAGGCTGCAAGGCAGCTGCATTGACCCAAGTCCAGTGCAAGATAACCACTACCTCCACACTGCAGCACAGATTGTGCCTATGCTGATTCAGATTTTAGCTCCTCTCCTAAGCAGAGATACAGCCTGGGAGACTCAGCTGACCCAACATGAATTTGAGAAGTTAGCTAGGCAGATACTAAGGGACGCTATAAGGTGTTTGACTCACATGTCTGTTTTGCATACCTATGGCTAGCACAGTGGTAATCAGTAAGATCTTTGTCATCTAATCCTGCTCTTCTGCTCTCTGAAGTTCAATTAAATCAATTTACATCTCTGTATCTGTTATCACCCTACTGTATACGTGAGAAAGCAGAAGCTTTCACAGTTTATGTTGCTATTTGATATTTACTTTTTGTTGATCTCAGCTTAGGATGCAAGGGAAAAACCTCTCACACATTAGCCGGTCCAAAGGCACATACATGTTTTTATTGTTGTTATAATATTGCCTAGAACTGTACTAAGTGAAATTCCCATCTTAATGAAACTAGCACAGCCATGCCTATTCTTCTGTGACCACAGGGACTGGATCCCTCCATACATGCCAAGGAAATACTTCAGTGTTTTGTAAAGCTTTCTGTGAAAGCTCTAAATCCCATTAATGAAAACACTCGAGTTCATGGATATGACAGAAAAATTGGTATACCTGTTTTATCTCTGAGTTATCTTGAGTTCTTCTCCAACAAGATGGGTGTTTACAGAATTGTTGTTTTCACTAAGGAATGAGACTTCTAACAATTCCAACAAACACATACTTATTTCCAGTTCCTTACAGCCATTTACTGGCACCACCAAAAGGACTTGCTCACACAGCTACAGCACATGCAGTATGGACTCAATGTCCAGCAACATTTTTTGTTTGATTTAATTCTCAAACAAGACTGAAAATAATTCACTGTAGGCTCCCCAGGCACAACATCTCTGGAAGCATCCCACTGCTCATGCAGGTGATGCAGACCAGTGGCTGTGTCTGTGGCACCAACCACATACTCTTCTCACACAAATCTTACAAACAAAAGTGTTTTTGTGCAAGCTGACTTGGGGTCCTTCTCAGTTTGTGTGCTCTTTCCTGCCATATAGAGGAGCTTTTTCATCTCATGTCTCTCTCAGACACCCCTTTGCGCAGCCCTACCTAATGGAAACATTGGGAATTAAAAAGGACTCTTGGAAAGAGTGTGTCTTACCAGTACAGTAACTGCACTCTAAGAAGGCGTCTGGCTGATTTCTGTCTCCAGGACTACCTCTTGAGGGGCTGTACTTGCACCTTACCCATACACAGTCCTTATTCAAAGCATGGGTAGATTTGGTGAGGAAGCCAGGGCTGAAGGACATTCAGAGGTTCAAGGTCAATGAAAGGGAATGAAGGTCAATGAAGGTCAAAACAGAAGGGAAAGAAAGATAGTTCCTGACTATTTTTTTGAACCACAAAAACTTCTCTCCACCAATACATTCCAAGGGACAGCACATAGTAATGCCCCGGGGCAGCTCCTGAACTCTCTCCATCACAGGACTAATGACTCCCATTGTTGTGTGAAAAAGCATACTGAATAAAATTGAAATTCCACAGTGTAGGAGTATACCCGCTGTTAAAGAATTTGATAGCAGTTTGGGACTCTTACATTCACTGTACAGATCTCTGGCCTAGAATATAAAGTTACACCAAAAAAGCACACAAGCATTATGTTTCACAGTTACTAATTCTATGTTGGAGTTACTGTCTCTACCATTGCTTCTGATTCTGCAAATGCTTAAATGCTGAGGGCACAATAGTCCCTGTGAATGATGGTCAAGAGGACTGAAGCACTGCCAAATGCAGCAGTTCTAGTAAACAATGGAACATTGGTCTGCTTGGATGTATCTGAACTAAGGATACGTGGATCTCTTTCGTTTGTTTTAGGGAGCAATATGACTCCAAACAGTAGCTCACTATTGTGCTGTATTTTACCCCACCATAGGGACTGCAGAAGAACCTCTGGATACATGGACCACTTCTGTATTAGAGTCCCTAACTCCTCCCAGTGCAGTCCTCTCCTGCACACAGTCCCACTCCTGTGGTGGCTCTGCTCCAATGGGTGGCTCTATGGGGGAAAAAGGAACTGAAAATGGCACAAGGAAGGAATGAAGAAACAAAACTTGGTTTCATCCTCTACTCCTCACCACCCTACACCCTAGGAGAGATCTGGGATACATTGTGTGGGGCTGTGGCATATGGGGCTGGACTATAAAATTTAGAAATGAGAGTACTGTGGAGTCCATGGGGGCAGCACACTGTCCCTGCTCTGCCAGAAGAGATCAGTGTCACAGTAGAGAGTTTCTCACTCTGTTTTGCTTGGCAGACACAATCCTGTCCTTTCCAGACCCTGTGCATTCCCTTTTTCCAGAATCAGCACAGCTAAATTTGGACCATATTTACACACCCACATGGGAGGAGTTCAGACTACCTGTATGTAATGAGAGGCAATCCTGCTCCAGCCCGAGGAGACCAGACAGACGAGGCCACAAGGCAGCACAGAAGCAGGAGGTGACCAGCAGATGGCGTTCAAGAGCCCAACTCCAAAGCTGGCAATGCACAGCACAAACACACTTCAAACCTCCCCAAGCCCAGCTTCTACCAGAACACACCCTGTGCCCCTTCCACGTATCACAAGAAAAGAGGCACATCTGCTTGCACACCTCTTCCTTGAACAGTTTGGCAGGAGTGTGCTATTACTTTGATCTCTTGTTACTATTTTTAGGAGAATTATTGCCATGATAGTTTAAGAGAACTTATATCATAATAGAGGACAATCTACACAGAGGTTTCATTTTTAGCAGAGAGCATTATGACCCTGCAGACAAAGACAGAACAGCTGATAATTACTGGAACTCAAAACTAGACAAGCTCAGACTGAAAAGAATCTTTCAGTCATTAGGATAATTGTCAACTGGAATGGCTTACCAGGAGGCTGTTCACTTCTTGTAGTTCCTCCATCAAGATTAAGTGCCTCTTTCTAGATTTGCTCTATTCTAATCAGAGAAAAAAGATGGAACCCTGAATCCCCTTGAGGTGGCTGTGCAGAAGCTCCAGCTGAGTGGACCAGAAATCCCTTCTGGCTTTCAAATCTTGCAACTCCCACAGTGCCTTTGAGCTAAGAGAAACACTTAAGCCACTCCCCTCAGTGTCATTTCTGGGAATGTCACCAGCCTCTACATGGTGGTGGACAGGCAGACTTGGACCTGAAAAGGATGTCTGCAACACACCATAGAGGAAACAGGAAATGTGAACAATGTGAGTAGAGAGGGGAATGTGCGAACCCAGTAAAATCTTTCTGCATCTGTATTTGGAGTCTAGAAAAGACTCGGTTTCTCTCAAAACATTAAAAACCAAGAACACAAGCACTTCCCTCCAACAAGATTTTCTAGAATCAGAAGTCCATACAGCAGGGATACATACAATGTATCTTGCCCAGGCCTCATGACAAGCAATGGAAGCAATGGTTTTCATTTGTTGTCTGCAGAAGCACAGGGACAGGACTCTTCTGATGTATGCACAACAAAGAGGAACCAGAAATTTGCAGCAAATACAAAAGGAAGCCGAAAGCAGGGTGTGCAGTGGAGCTAGTCAGCACCAATGCACATAACAGAGAGGTAGCAAAGATGAGCATAAGAAAGAAGAGCAGATCTATTGGGTCAACCCACCTAACCCAGGACTCCAGCACTGACAAAGAGGCACAAGGATGTGCTTTTTAAGGCACAGCACATGAATCTGTCCACTACCCATTCCCCCAGCATTCACAGGCATTGGATTAGGGATGTCAGGGCAGCCACCCCAGAGCACCACAACCTACTCAGAAGCTGCAGTCTTGACCATGAAACACTGTTCCATGGCTTTCTCTGCTGTTATACCTGTTGCTTAGAAGCATTCCTGAAGAGAATGAGAAGTGGGTTAGATATCCCAGAGGCTCCATATAAAAAAGACCACCAGTCATGGCCTGCACGTGGAAGCCCTGGCTACTTGTTGTTTAGGTTGGTCAATGCAGAAGAGGGCATGCAGGTCCAGCAGGGAGGCAATGATACATTGGCAGTGGCAATGCCTCCTCTGCCCAGCTCTTCTGACTTTCTGACTGCTTTGTTTTACTGTTCTTTCTCTTCTTGATCAAGTTAGCAGCAGCCCAACTCACCCTGTTCCTTTGCAGACCATGTGGCAATGTGATCCACTCCCAGTAGTGGAAAAGAAGAAAATGAAGATGGGTTTTATGCAGCTAAGAGAAGAAACAGAGAATGAAGGGCCCACACACATCAGTCCATCCTATGCTGAATGACCCTGAGTTCAGCCTTGCTCAACAGAGGAAAATCACTTCCCATTTTCAAACTGCAGGAAATCCCCTTTCCCCTTCAAAGACAGATCCAAGGGAGGAAACATCTGTGCACTTAAAAGCCTGAGCTCTCTGGAGATGTGTTTGCACTCTTGCAGAATACAGCCCAGTGGTTCTCCCAAACACACAACCCAAGGTAAGACAAAACAATCCCAAAACCACAAATGCAGGCCTTGAGCAATCTGATCAAAGACCTCCAAAAGGGCTGGACCAAAGGCCTCCAAAAGTCCCTTTCAATTTAAATTATTCTATGATTTTACGGTCTTATTACAACAGGGCACCGAGCCTCAGAGCAAATCAAGAGGATGACTCTAGCTTTGAGAAAGGTAAGAATTAAATGCAGTGTTACCTACTGTCGCCATTTGCTTGGAGTCACACTGCACTTCTGCTGTGGTGTCAAAGTACATAGGAAATCTACAAAGCCTTGTTAAGCAGCTCCCCTGCAATATCCTGCCTGCTGTGGGAGGATCACTGGTAACAGAGAACAGCAAAAACCCAGTGGAAACTGCAAGAAGCAATGCAGGTACACAGCAGAGAAAAGCTGCCACAACATAAGCCTGCATCACAGCAGTCCCCTGTCCTCTGGGGGGAAAAGCTTGCCCTGTAATGACATTAGTGAGCTGATATTTTTGTCTAACTATAGTTTTCATAAATACCAAATTTAGCAAATGTATGTGTTTACATGTATGTGTCGAGGGTGTGAAGCAGAAATAAGGTCGATATAGTAAAGCCGAAGAGCTAGGGTCTGTGTTTGAAGGCAACTGATGCTGTAAACAGGACTGCTAGTGTGAGAAGTTCACAGAAAACACTCAGCAGCAGCAATGCTTACATTGAGATCTGTATCTATCCTGAGTTTGACATGAAGATCCCAGCACTGGGAAGTGCCCCATACAGCCTCCTCAGGCTTGGAACAGGCACAGCCACACTAACTCATGCCCTTGTAAAGGGAAATATCTGGTGCTCTTCTGAACCCCTCCAGCATTACCCACAATCTCTCTCTCTAGTACATTGAGTCATCCCGTGTTTTGTTCATTTTTATGCAATCTTTCTTGCTCAACATTTGGTTTCCATGGTGTCACGTATGCTGTGTGAAACAGATTTATATTTAGAAAGCGGAATGGGTCATATGAGCTCTCCTAGTTGTTATGGCAACCAACACAACTCCTAGTTCAGCTGAATCTAACAGCACAGGGCTACTGGGGATAGGTTGCCCACCCTGGGTGGTTTTGCAGACACGTTTCTGCAGCAGAAACTCAAGAGAGACTGCAGTGCAGACATGGCCACTGCCCCCTCCCCAAGCCCCCACCCCCGAGACCCTGCAGCCCAGCTGATGGCCTTCTTCTTCTTTGGGTACAACGCCTCATCCTTGGTTACCTTCTGTAACACCGCCCACTTTCGAAGAGAAAAAGTCCTTTTGCCTGTAACAAGTGCTAAGGCATCTCAGTGTTTCTTGTATCGGCAGATTGGAGCTGTGCACATACCCACATGCCAGTCTAACAGGACGGCTCTCATTTTTCTCTTCTCAAAAAAAATCCCTTGCCCTAATAACTCTCCTCCATGCCACCCTAAACTCTTCTTCATCCCTTGTCCTCCTAAATAACATCAGCATCTCTGTGCAGCTGCTGTTTCATCAGATGAGCTCTCTCTCCATCACCTTCCCACAAACCCCATACAGCTGTGACTCTCCACTGGAGGACCATGGAGTGAGTTCCTGTGGACAGCTTTCCGCTCTGGGGTGAACTCTCCTAAAGCTCTGCACACCCATTTCCCATTTGGCTCTGAAGTCCAGCACTATCTTCCTCACTGTGGGCTTGCTCTCCCAGCCAGACCCATAGCTGCCGGAATTCCTCTCCTCTCCCACCAGATCCCTGGACGTGACACAGTTGTGTCCAGAACTCTGCTTTGAGCTAAGATCCACTGAAGAACACTGTGCTTGCAGGCAATTTGTCTTCTGGGACTAGTATACTCGCCTCCTCCAGCACCCTACACTTGAGAAAAGCAAACTGTTTCTGAAGGATACATGACCTGGGCACACAGGCTGCATGATGTTTTGTGGCTTGGTGCTATGTGAGAGACCAAAACAGGTGGGAAATGAAATGCTATAGTCCATGAACCCTCCTAGACACCTTCAAAATAAGGGCTGTCAAGCCAGAGTTGATAAAGCCAGGTCACTCCAATGCAGCTCAGTCCTCTCTCTTCCTTCTCAACGTGCATCTGGTGCACAAAGTCACATAAGAGGCCAAACCAGAAGAAGCCACAGCAGTGAGCTGCAGATGAGCCTGTCTCATGAGACCCATGACACCAAGTCTGGCCCAGATCCTGCCGCACACAGGGGTCACTCCCCTGCAAAGCAGCAGTTCAAGAAGGTACTTGGCAACAACTATGAATTTGCTGGCTGAAGAGAATGAAGCTGGGTATCATTAAGATTAGAATCATTAAGGTTAGAAAAGACATCAAAGATCATCTGGTGCAACCATCCCCCTACCACCAATGTCACCCATTAAACCATGTCCCAAAGTACCAAGTCCAACCATTCCTTAAACACTCCCAGGGATGGTGACTCCACCACCTTCCTGGGCAACCCGTTCCAAAGCTTGACTACCCTTTCTGAGAAAAAAATTCTCCTAATTTCCAACCTGAACCTCCAGGGGTAGATATAAGTAGGAAGGATGAGAAAGATGGGGCATGGGGGAGATTCAGTGTAGGAAAAGAGCACGGGAGTGGGGCCCAGATTCAGGGAAGGTAGCTAGCACAGAAGAGAATAAAAGGTTTGTGATGGCTTCTGATCTGGAGAACAGCAGGTGGGGCAGGAGGGTGAGCACATTTTGCAGAGGATAACAGCCTGGCTGCTGGCTGCTCTGCCTGAGCTCTCAGCACACTCCCGAGCAAGTTCATCACTTTCCTATGCTTCCTTTTCAGTATGCTCATAGCCACCGTGAGCACCACTCTGTGACAGTATTTAGCACTATTTGACAAAGTTGTAGAGTCCTGGTTCTGAATTAGCAACCAAGAAAGGGGAAACGAAGTACTACCCTCATGGCAGGCACTGAACAGCTAGATAGGAATGGTGTCTGCATTGAATGAGAAAGCCTGTCCAGAGCATGGTAACCACAGCTACAGTTGCTCATGTATTCCTGCAGCTATAATGAATATACCCATAGGGAGCTCAAAAATCACCCCTAGGAAAATAAATGTTCTAATGTTTTTCTTTCTTGTGCTAATGGATGAAAACTCATTTAATGGACAAATATGTCCTGTTCTCTTTGAGCACTTCCTTCTGGTTAGTGTTATCGAGCTGAGCTATGCATAAGATGATGGCCACAATGAAGCAGGATGGGAAAGAAGCTGCGGGTGGTCACCACAGGCACTGGCAAGAGCTGGCACTCCGGGGTAGTGCGGCCTGGGGAGCCTGAACACACAAATGGCCAAGGAGGTGTCTACCAGGCAGACTGCTGTGATGAAGGGTTCAGTTACACACACACAAGGGGGCAGAGATAAACAGCAACAGCGGGACAATGACAGGTGGGGAACCCCAACAACAAAATGAGACAAACAGAGCACCCTTGCCCAGCTCCTCCCCTGTACAGGACAGCAATAAGCCCCATTGTCTGAAGTGAAAATTATCACCATGAGTGAAGGGAAAGGCTCTGTAGAACATCTTACTGAGTGGTACTGCCTACAGGGGTATGGGACTCATTATGGGATGCAAGTGAAGCATACCTTGGGATTGTGCAAGACTTGGGATGTTTAGAAGGAACAAAGGTAGGTGAAGGGGGGAATTCAGGTGGTTTGGGTAGGAACCAGTACAGGAAAATAAAGGCATAAGAGGATGAAAGGTGCTAGCTGCATGTAAACAGGTGACCAGTCACTACATTTGTCTGTTCATGCCCTGCATCTGATCACTGTACTCTGTCCTGTCTTTTTATTAATCTCCTTTTCTAACTGTTATCCTGGACATGGGGCTCTCCATTCAGTGGGCATGTGCATGTAGGAATTAATGCCACCAACTGGAGTGGGGGCCATGAGTCACAAGGGCAAGTACATCTAGAGTGCCAGCAACTGGAGACATTGCAGTACCAGCATATCATGTGGGTGCTTATCAAGCTGAACTACCCAGGTATTAAAACAGCTGTAAGTCTGGACGAGATACTGGAGAGACCAGAGTCTATTTGAGTTGGCTACTGGAGAGACCAAGAGGTCCAATCCTGGTCTCTTCCATGGACTGTAAATTCTGGGAATTGGCTGAGACCCATTTGCCTGTGTGTGTCTCTGTGTGTGAGAAACACACATCCATGGCTCAGCTGCCAAGTAGACTGCCAGCTCCTGAACAGACTGTCTCAGGAGAGTTATAGGAAGGCTTCACATTGCATATAGGTATGTATTCCCTGCTAATAGACCTTTACCTTGTTCAGCTACATGGGGGAACAGGTGAGATTATTGGTGCTGTTTGTGAGTGTTGAATGTCTCTGTCGGGATCTGTGCAGCTGGCTATATGTATATGCATTTAAGTACTGTACGTGTCCATTAGTGTTGCACACCTACTGCTTAGCCTCACTGCTGCCTGCACCTAGGGATATGTAGCTTTGGCAGCCTCACCTCTGTTGGTCAAACAGAATCAGGAGCTCCTGACAGAGTGCATGTAAACTTCCCAGCCCCTGGTGGGGGGTTTCCAGCTGATGATGTGGAGGACAGTTAGCTGAGGTGGAATAGTCCCAGTTCAAAACAAAGCTGAGCAATGATGAAGAGAGATACCTCACATGTGCCTGAGCCCTGTCACTGCCACAGAAAAATGGAGGAGCATCACCTTGCATTCATTCCATGCTGCAGAAGCCCAGCTCTGCAGCAACAAGTTTAAGAAAAGACTTCACACACCATGTCCATTCAAAGGCTCCGGGTTCTAAAGAGAAAACAGAGAGATCTTGGCATCCCCATGAGGCCCCACAGGAAGTCAATACACATACATGCCATGCAGAAATTAAAAGGCAAGAGCAAAAATGCCAGGAAGGACTGAGGTGGTACCTCTCACTCACTTCCAAACACAGCTGTGTCAAACTGCCTCCCTCACAGCAGTCTGTTTTCCCATAACAGTCAAGGAGTTTATCTGAAACATCTCTATTCCTTTTGCTTCTTCCCAAATATTAATAAATAAGTTAGTACTTTCCCACTGATCTTGTTTTCAGCAGTATTGTTTTTTTTGCTGTTCAGAGTTAATACCTGGCATCTAATTTGCTAGCTAGCAGAGTCAATATGGGCTATGGAGGTCTATAAACAGTTTATATGTTAGTACACAGCCAGCTTGGGTCACCAACATGCAGCATATTGAGCACTCTACATTGCTACCTTTCTGCTATTAGGAAATTAAGCCATAATGTCTTCCCACCATGCTGTCAAAATAACAGCATGTGTCCAGCTGGGACAAAGCTGATTTCTCAAGAGATACAGAGCTGATGGTAGCTGACAGGGTCACATCTCTATGCATGCTCTGCATGCTCCCACATACAATTGGCTTACAAACTTTGACGTGAGCTTACTGAAATGCAGGCCTATTATCTCAATAGGAATTGAGACAGAGCTCTGCCACAGGCTGGCATGAGCTGGCTTGCCTAGATCCTAGGACTTCTCCAGGGAAGGGTTATTGCACCACAGTTTTCAGTATGGGAATGGGTAGGAAAAGATGAAAGCCTGGGGCTAAGGCATCGCCAGCATTTCATGAGCTCTGGGCTGGACATGACATAGGCAGCCTAGGAGGAGCCAGAAGCCCAGCATGGCTCAGTACATGGCACCCTCCTCCACTTGCTGTGCTCAAGAGGGATATTCCAGCTCCATCCCTGACATAAGCATTTGGTACAAGGCAGAGCACCAGGGCCAAGTGCTCTGAAGGACTTTGTTGTCCTGGGCAGCCAGGGACAACAGGCCCATTGTTGGGCAAACCTTGTACTGTAAGAGTCACCCTGCATATGCCTAGACAGTCACAAGGCCAGGTCAGGCCAGCTGCAGCCTTGCTGCTTGTCTACAGTTGGAAATGACAGACCCCCCACTGAGTAACTGCAGAGCATGCCATACCAGAAGACAATCTGACACTGAAGAGGTAGCTCAACACTGCATGCTCCAGGTGCTCTACACTGGGGATGGAGACTAGAAGCAGTTAAAAAAAGAAACTTCCCAGAACAATCTAAATTTACAGTCTGTCCCCTCTCCCTGAACTGCTTAACTCAATGTGCCCATGACTCTCACAGCCCTGCAGAGCTCTGGTATTACCAATGCCCTATGCCCTAAATCTGCAGCACAGATAAGGCAGGCAGAGAAGTACCCACAACAGGCTTGAGCACCAGCAAAGGACAGGGCAGCACAACTGCTTTCTGTGCTCCTAGGATCCTGTAAGTACAGCTGGTTTTGAAAAAAAATGTCTGGAAATGATGCCAAATGATTTTATACAGGACCTGCAGTCCTTACGTTGCAGGGATGTTCAGTCTGGCTAAGCTCCCTCTTCCATATGCACTGACAGAACACACTCTCATCAGCCCAGAACGAAGCTCCAAGTCTCCCACGCTCACCTGCATGCAGGGATATGCCCAGTCTGTCCAGTCAGAGCCAAAAAGAATGTATGAGTTCAGATTAGATGCAGTTCCATAGTCAGATATTTCACAAGATGTTGTGATGAACTGCAAAATGCATGCACTTAAAACTACAAGGCAGCCTCAAGCCACCTTGGCCTTGGTAAGGATGTGCCACATTACCTCCTATGACTGTCCCCAAACAATGCCGCACTACTTCTGAAAACAGATGCCTTGTTTTATCTGAAGACAAATGAGAAGTAACTGTTTAATAGGAAGAAAAAAAAAAAAAAAACTTTAACAGAAACAAAAACAGAAATAAGATGTGGTAGAGAAACCTCCACCACCTCCACCCGACTTTCTGCATGGCACCTAGAAACCCCCCACGTTGAGGCCCAAGCAGGAGGGCAGCCCTGGCCTCCCGCCAGTTCCCTGTGGGCTGCCCGGCTGGTTGCTGACCTGTCCATCAGCTCTGTTACAGTTCCACATATCCTAGGAATTGTAAGCATCCCCTCCTTCTGCAGCGCTCCATCTGACCCTCAGCACAGCAGTCAGGTGAACAAAACCCAGTATCAGCTACTGCAGTAACACAATAAAAAAACCGCAAAACATTCCCTCTCCAAGTCAGATTACAGGCTTCCAGCATCTCACAGGAGGACTTGAATGTGTTGCCACCATAGTAGCTATTAGCAATGAAGAGTCACTTGCTTTTGTGTGGATTGCACAGAAGCTGGAACACTCTTCCACTCCAGCAATGCACAAGGTGCAAAAAGAAAAAAATATGAGTAAAAATAAATTAATAATGAAAAATCTATGAAAAATCTATATATCACTGTGCAAGAAGGGTACAACGTACTTATGTCTCTCAAGGGTACAATGTACTTATACAACGTAACATGACAAACATACACCACTTACAAAGGGGTTGTGTCAGGGCACGGCTTTATGTGCTTAATTTCTCAGACAACACTGTTTTTTGTTTGTTTGTTTGTTTTGTTTTTTAACAAGCATGACTCTACTGCTGTGCTCTGCAGTTTCCCAGACAAAATAAACTTCATAACAACTAAGAACTAGTGTCTGTTCTTTTAGGAAGGGATCCTCTCTAAAATTATATGCTAGAGCTAGATGCTCTCCCAAGTGCATCCATCACACACAACAAATCTATGGCATGGTACCATCCACCTCTGCTGCTGTCACTTGCCAGGAATGGAAATTTACAAAAATATTCTGGAACACATGAATAACCCATCTGCAAGAGAGAAAAGGAAGTAAAAGCAACATAGTAGAGTTTCTGCTGAGATTTCCAGAGCTGGTGCGTTCTCCTTCTCAAAAGAAGTTAATGAAAGGATATTCTGAGACTGTCTAAAGGACAATCTGGGTTAGTTGTTGATATTTTTTCTTTAATTACTTTTTAAAAGACTTTAAAAACCCTCCCTTTGTTAGGAAGAACATTGGGACCAGATCCCAGAGAACCTTATGTTGATCTGCATTTCTAATAAGGTATTTTTATTATAAATATTATCTCAAAATCTGTGCAATTAAAACAAAATTGGAATAGTTAATTCAGATTCTGTTCCTGGCCCCAGGCCTTAAGCGCAGCTATTAAGAATCAGGCATACTGCTGCTACATTTTCTTGCGCTTTAAAATGAAATTTACTTCTCCCTGGTGCTGTGGTAGGTCAGGATCCCCAAAGAGAGCCCCAGTTACTTTTGCATGAAGCCTGGATGGGACTTTTTATTTACAGTTGTCCTTAACTTCTTTTGAATGGTGCTTCCTTGCAGAGGAAATCTCTTACGCAGTTCCTACCTGCTATTCCCTCCATTAGATGGCTTTCTATTACCAAAACTTAGGGAAACTCAGATGCAGAAAAAACAATTGAATAGACAAGATACAAAGTGCTGCCAGATGCACATTCCTGTGCACTCCCTCATAATCCCTCTCAGGCGAAGGGAATGTAACTGTTGTTGCCAGTAACTCTGCAATAAAGCATATGAAGACAGACATGACATTTAGCTGTTATTTTTTGCTGCTGTCGAATGGTATAATTCTTCATAAATGAGCAAACAAAAAGCAAGAAAAGAAGGCCATTCCCAGCACTTGCTAAGGCCAAGCCAGGCTGCAGCAGCCCCAGCCAGTGCCCCCAGTCAGAGCCATGGCTCTGCCATGACCCCATGGCCTTCCTGCCACCAAGCCACTGCAGCCAGCCAGACAGCCAGAGGCCACTTAGGAGGGGAGACACCGCATGGAGCTGTGCCAGTCTGGGTGGGAGTTGGCTGGGAGCAGGGCTGGTGTGAGGGGCCTGTGGTGGCCACATGCCAGGGGGCCAGGGCAGGAAGGGGAGGGCTCCATGGTGAGGTAGACAACACCTGCTGCCCCTTGCAGCTGGGATAAGTGTGTCCTGCCAGGCTCAGCAGGCACTTCCTGCAGGGACAGCACCTTTGCAGCATTCCCAGTGTTTTTTTAAGGAGACCCTTCTCTAAGAAGGGGAAGTATGGGACTTTCTACCCCAGTGGAGAAAGATGTCACTAGAACAAAACATTCCTTCCCCACCAGTCTCAGTAACACCAGAGGGTGCTCATGGCAGGATGTGCTGAGCATGACCACAAGCATCTCTGATTGGCTGCCTTTCCACCTCCTGTGGGGCAGTCTGGACATACCAGCACAGGCAGAGAAGCTGATTGGCACCAGAGGATGTTATATTCACCTAAAAGCTTCTTTCCCAACACACATATTGGAAAAAGTGCAAATGTGATGTGCAAGTAACACAGCAGCATCAGCTGCCTCTGAAGATGTCCCTTTACACATAAAGCAGAACAGGATCTGGCTGCTGAGCAAGAGCCACACATCCCCCCCCCCAGCCCCACCACACAGACTTGGCCTGTGCAGCTCTATCAAAGACTGGGCTGGTGCGCAGACCTCGGCAGTGCAAAGCGTGCTCTGTGGCTGCTGTCCCCCTCTGTCTCACCTGTGTAGATTGGCCTTTCTGAGTTGGAAGAGGACACCTGGATCTCTCCCACATGCCACATACCCAGAGCTATAAAGTGAGCCATCTTAATAACCTTTGACAACATGGATGCCTCTTAGCTCTGACATATCACTAATGCTGACATGAAAGGGTCTGTTCATGTTTACATTCTAATTAGCAGCATACCTTGAAGCATTTGAGAAACCACAGAATTTCTCGTCCTCAGAGTTACTGTTCCCATCTGTTTGCACACCAAAGGGAGCTCAGACCTCTTTTTAATGAAACTGCACAGTACAAGCATTTCATCTGAGAAGAATGCCTGGGTCACCACACTTGTAAAAACTCTTTTAGTCTTGGGATGGCCCATTTATGAGAATAAAATTTAACCCAGCACACTGCAGACAGGGGGAAGGGCTGCAGATACCAAGGATGACAAAGGCAGACCTAAAAGAAAGCATCAGGAGGCTGCAGCCAAGCGGGTCCAGAACAGTGAGAGCCATCAGTCGGAGGTGACAGCTGCAGCCAGAACAGACACACACAGAAAAGTGGAGCAGGCAACAATATGGACAGGAAATAACAAGATGATATTCAGCTTGGAAAAATGCAAGTACAAGAAAACACTCCATAAAAGAGCTAGTGGGAGGGAAATCCCTGGAAAAAGTCATTGATGAACTGTAATTTGCCCCACCCTGTGACTGAGAACATCCTCAGAAGAACATCATGAGCATCACTGAACCACCTCCCCCCCGCCCGCCCCTCCCCCTTTGCTCAGTCATTCCCCTTCTCTACTAATGCTGATTTAGAGGAAATTAATCATCTCCCCATTTTAAAAATGCCATATTTCCCTCTAGGCACCCCATTCCCTTCTGGACTTTTCTACACTTCAAGCCTCCAATCAGATGTCTATGAGGATGCATTTTTGCTTCACCTCAATCTAATTTATGCAGCAAAAAGGATAGAGGAACTTGTTAGAAAAAATGGCTGACAACTGCCATTGCATATAAAGCTCACTGCAGAATCATGAACTGAATATACGCATTTGGAAGAAGGCTGGCCTCTTACCCCTGGGACAATCCTTCAGCAAGGATGCATTTCCACAATGTCCAGACACTACAATGCATTGCTTACTCAAGATTTATCACCAAGCCTCACTGTCTCGCAAAGCAGGCAAAGCAAACCTATTGACTTGTTTGTTCTACATCCAGCAAGTTATTCCTGTTTAAGGAATTCACAATTTCAATATACATCTTCCTCTTTTGTCCACAAGATATAAGTACATTTTACTGTAGCACTGGTATTTACTGGTTATTATATGGTAGCACCAGAAGTCATCGGGACTGGGAACCCTTTGTGCTTGGTGCTATGCATGTAAAGAAAGGAACCTCTGAGATTGCTTTTAGATGGAAAATAAGCTGACAGTTACTCTTACAACAACTAAGGAAATGTGGCTGTAATATTAGATAAAACCAGAAAAAAAAGCATTAATGGTAACAGGGAATGTTCTATAAATGCAGTAGTATTAAGAGGAAGACCAAGTAAAAGAACCACTTGCTGTGCAGCAGAGAACGAAAGCTACCCATGGATGATCATGTTCAGTATCTTGAACAAAAAACTCATCTGCTAATTAAAAAATAATCTGTGATCAAGTGGTTGTCACAGTTAATACTAGCAATGAAGAGTTAAATTCTTTGCCTGCAACAGGGAAGGAAGACACAGAACACTGATACTGAATAATTCATCCAAAGACTTTTAAAAAACTGGCTCATAAGTATGAGAGCCTTTGCTAATCATCTCTGAGAATTTGTGGAAGATCAGGGAGGGAAAGTTTTGGCAACATAGGAAAGGCAAAACAGTGTCTCATTTGAAGAAACTGAAAAAGAAGGAGATGGAATCATAAGTAGGATAAAAATGAATTTAAATTGCAGGTTCAGCCTGTAGAGAATACTGAAGTTTGGACATCCTCAAAAAAAAAAAAAAAAGACCAGATAACTGTTTTTCAGAAATAATGAAGGTATTATTGAGACTTCAATGAAGCAGAGGAGTGAGCCTGTGACTACAGTATGAGATATGCATATGTTCTCTGAGTAACTGTTTTCAAAGATTACACTACGCTGACATTGCCTGAGGTGACTTGGAATATATGCAGTTGTTTTTAAAATGGAAATATTATTTCAACATATTGAAAACAAAATCTAATATAGGAAAACTACTTAGAAAAGGCCAACACTTGGAGCTGAAAGTTAAAGAACTAGGGCGGGGACTATGTAATCTTTTTTGACTGCATGCATAACACAGACTTTAATAACATTATCACAAATCATTTTCTTACACAAGACTCTGATGCTTAAGTGGTGTGATTATTGAGAAACTGCTTAACAGTACCTCATTTCTGTCCTCTGGTGAATAATTTATAAGGAATGAAATGGCTTCAACTGTAAAACCAACCATTTAGACTGACAGCAATTGGGAATAAGGCCCCAGAGACCACCAGCATGTGGGGTTTACCTCTCCTTAATCCTGATATTTAAGAAAAAATACAAGACTTTTAACTACCATCAAACCAGGAATAACTCCCTGCAGAGACACGAACCAGGACATTTACAAAGGGATGTGAAAGGCCTAAGTTCAGTTTTATGTATCAATAACTTCTTAGATCAGTCATTTTTCATTTGCATTCAGTAAATTCTGCATCCACAAGCCAAATATGAGAGGATTTCTTCAATCCAGTCTGAATCATGAAGCAGAAAAGCTTCTGGAGTGATCCAGTAGACCTTCCCCACCCCACTTAAATAATGGCCTTTAAAAATGCCAGTAAAAATGAACGTGCTTGAGTGACAGAGATACAAGGCCCTTGTTTAAAGAGACCTGGTAAAAACTCAGATTGAGGTTGGTATGATGCCAGATCCAAGCCTGTGCTGTATTATTCAAGGGATTTTGCAGATCAATGGCCTTGGATTTGTACAAAGTAGTCTCTGCCAAAGCCCTAAAGCTGTACAGCACATAACATGCTTGCAACATCTGAGGGTTTCTGTACGAGGCTGACGTACAGAGCTGCCTGTTTCTTTGTCCAGCCCAGCACTCCAGCAGGGCACCCACCCTCCAGCCTTACTCTCATATCACCTTAACCTTTTTTCAGCACCACCTTTGCTCTCATGTAACCTGGACGAAATTACCTCAACGAGTAATAATTCCCAGACTATCAACCCTTTTCACATGAACTGCTAGTAACTTTTGCACATGAACCAGTGATATTTGCAGTTGAGGTAGCTTGAAGCTGGGGACTGCAAAAAACTTAATCTAGACAAAGCAAGAAAGATCTAATGAGTCTTGCAATTATATCTCACTGTTTCAGTGGGATTCTTAAGGCCTGGAATCCTGTGTTTCAGTGAAAAATACTCTATTTTGAACTTAGAATCCACCTGACATGCAGGGCCAAAAGTTTCCTGATACCAAGCTACTACCCTGTGTAGAGCAGAAAAAGAAAAGAGTATTGTAGCAAAGTTTTTGACACAGCTAATCTAGGAGCAATGGAAACACCCTCCTGGAAACACAAAAAAAGCAAGCTCCTAGGACGTCACCTCTGCCAGCAGCTTGCCCATGCCAGTGTGCCTCACCATGTGCACCACTTCACTCCTGAAGCCCTGCATGAAGGCGCATTGTTGTGGTCTCACATTGAATATTCTGTACAGTTCTGGGCTCCACAATATAGAAGTGATGTTAAGATACTTGGAATGTCCAGAGGAGGGAAACAAAGCTGGTAAAAGGGTTGGAAGGAATGTCCTACGATAAGAGGCTGAGGATACTTGGTTTGTCTAGTCTGGAGAAAAGGGGGCTAAGTACATGACTTCTACAACCCCCTAAGGAGGAGAGATGGAGATGACGGTGCCAATCTCTTCTCTCTGATATGGTATGCGGGAATGGCACAAAGTAGTGCCAGGAGAGGTTTAGACTCGATATTAGGAAAAGTGTCTTTACTGTGAGGGTGGTCAGACACAGGCACAGGATTCCTGGGGAGGTGGTTGATGCCCCATGCCTGTCGGTGTTCAAGAGGCATTTGAATAATGCCCTCAATAACATGCTTTAACTTTTGATTAGCCCTGGAGTGGTCAGGCAGTTGGACTTGATAATCTTTGTACGTCCTTTCAGAACTGAACCATTCTATTCTATGAAGTCCACGGGCCAACCCATTTGTGACATCTGTGGTGCTGCACCCAGCCACCTGAATACTTGTGTTGGTTTAAGGGAGACACATGCAGGAATAGAAAGCACTTAGGTTCAACAAAAAGTGCTACAATTCATACCTGAGAGACACTTTCTGTCCTGTAAAAAATAATAATTAAAAAAAAATGCATTTTCATGTACTGCTGCAACAGCCATGTCTATGAAGAAAGGAACTGGAAGCCTTAGCAAAGCCTTGCATGTACAGGCAGGTCTCACAACCTCCTGGACAACAAACACCAGCCTTGGCCTCATGCCTAGGAAAGAAGCATGACAACACAGAACAGATGCTGAATTCAGACTACAGATTGGTAGAGTTTATCTGAGTGAATGTAGGTGCCTACAGCTGTGCTCTTATAATCACTGGGGAGAAATGGAGGAACAAGCTCCTTCCAGACAGGCTGTTTGAAAAAGCACAACTCCAGAAGTACCTCTTTATTAGCTGGCTACTAAGAAGTCTGAGTAACTCCACTTTGTCTCTTTCAAGTAAAGATGATGTTGTTCTTCACTGTCTACATGTTACTAAGAAGTTTCCCAGCTGAGAAGCTTCTCCTCCAGGACCACTCACCTGTCTACTTAAAATGGACCATCACAGCAGAAACAATTTTCAAAGCTTACAAGAAACCTGCCATCCCTCTGGATTCCCCATTCTCACTCTACTTGCATCCCCTGGGCTCCTGCCTGCTGACTGCACTCAGCCAGTCTTCCCCAACAGGCAGGAGGATGTTCATGGCACAGCCTGGCAGCTAACGGGCTCCTCAAGGAACTGAGAAATGCAAGCTTGAACCCACTCTGAATAAGAGAAGCCACATCTCCCACTTCCTGCACACACGCTGCTCACATGCTGCAAGAGGTGGTTGTTCAAGTCTCTTCTCCCTGCAACTTCCAACAAGCCATGAGGTCCCCTCCATAATGGACATCAAATGCATATGCTCCCCTTGCACAGCCTCACATCACACCACAGCTGGTAGGAGGAACTCTAGCACACACCAACTGCAGGACTTGTCCTTTCCCACTGGTGAATTTTGGGCAGCTTTGTGCTAAGCATAAATCAACACTCAAACTTCTTTTGAGAAGCTAGAACATCTTGCATCATCTGCACACAAAGGCCGTATGCCTCCCTTAGATGATTGAGTTTAACCTGCCTGAGCACCACACCTATATGCTAGTGATCAGGTGGACATCTGGCTCTGGTAACATCTGTAACACTTTGCAATTTGTGTGCTCAAACTGATTCACCCCCAACCACTCCAGTCACAGAGAGACGAGGAAGGAATCTCGGCAACCCTGGAAACCCAGCATCTGCAACCACACAGTAAAGTACCAGGGAGCAGTGAGCTGTCCTGACAGCTGTGTCCTGCTCTGCTCCCATCCCCACTCTTGACATTCACTTTGAATGGGCTCTGGTGCTCAGTGGTCCTTTGAGCTCACCCAGCTAAAAAGCAACCCTGGGAAAACAGCGAGCCACCTTCTGCTGAGACCTGGACTGGCTCATAGAGGGAGGTAGCACAGACCTGCTACCAAATGCAGGCTGGGACTAAAGAGGCAGAAGATGATTGAAGGGGAGGCCAGTCTAGGCCAGCTCTCCATCCTTGCTAAGCCACCCAGGCTAAAGCACCTGAAGTCAACTGAATACTGACTGTCTGAGTCTAAACATCCCTCACATTGGACTAACTATTGCAGGGCCTGTTGCTGAACCAAAATACTGCAAGCTTATGGACAACCCAAGATCAGCAGGATCTGTGTGTCTGTGTACGACTGTATACATGCAACCTTCCTACAGCCCTCATAAGTTTGTCTCTACCCACCTTCACTGGTGCAGTGGTGCTCCTGCCACAGAGGCTTTATGTGGTCCATCCCAAATTTCTGTAATTGACTAGATTAAGAGAGAATAGTTGGTCTGATTACTGATGGAATTTCCCTCATGAATCCTGCACAGCTGCAGGATCTCACCATGCAAAGAAAAACAAAGCCTGCATTATTTGAGGGAAACCTGGGAGGTTATCCTGGTTTTGGCCTCACTCTAGTAGTTTTGCACACATAAATATATTGAATCTGTGTCTAATTAATCACAGCCTACTACACCATAGCAGCATACTCAATATTGTTGTTCATCAGAATAATACTGCTTAAAAATACAGAGAACTGCAACTTTCCTCTAACTTGTGGTTCTTATCCCTTAGAACATGCTCCTAAGAGGGAGTCTAGAGCTGAAAAGATGTTTTCAGCATGCTCTGAACAAAAATAACGAATGTGACATTTCATGATCTCCACTGAAAGAGAAAAGTCTTTAGACAGGAAGCAGGGCTGAGATCAAAATTAGTTTTACAGGAACAGCTTTCAGATCTGGCTTGCTCTTTCCTGGAGTGATATACTTATTTCTTTCAACTGAAGAAGCTGCCTTCCTACTTCTGGAGCTGATGTCAAGCAGAGAAAAAAAAAAAAGAACCAACACCAAAGAAAAAGGAAGGCTTACAAATTTAGAAATTAATTTCTCACCTTGAGAATAAAATGTATAAATTGCCAAGGAAGACAACATTGTAAATAAAGGAAAAAGCCTACAACAGAGCAAAAAATGTGTCCTGTGTTGTAATTATCAACTAATTCCTTGGAAATATTCTCATAAGACAATTGAGGCAGTCATAAGTTACATGACAAAAAGAAACAATAACACAGCTGGGTGTACAGGCTCTATTGGAGTCTAAGCTGTAATATTATTTCTTAAAATAAAAGGAAGTATTTATGAGGGTTTTAGATACATTGCTTTCTCAAGCCATAACAAGCTGCCCTTCAGGCTGCATACCACCTGAAAAAAAGGGTAGGTGACAATGATAAACCATGACCATGACCATTTGCTACTTACCCTGCATGGCAGGTAGAACTGTTCATGACAGCTGTCTGTTGCACTGAAGCCAAACAGTCCTGACAATGCTCATGTTGCATTTCTCCACTGGGATACAGATGTCAGACACGCAGTCAGACAGCACCAATAGCTGCTGATAGCTGCACTGTTAAATAAGCAACACGGGAACACACAAGCCCTCCTAAACACAGAGCAAGGCAAAGGTTACTGGCCAGCATCACTTTTATTTTCAAAAAAGAGTTCTAATGACTCTGACTTTGGTTCTGCTATACACGATGTGTGTCTCAGAGAGACTGAAAGGTCTTGAATGCTGGGGACAAAAGAGAAGGAGTCAATGAGACCACAATAGCAAGGTATCACAGATTACCACTCATTCAAAAACTCTTGGCTTTGGTCCCCATGCTCATTTTTTGAAAGTGGCTCTTGTCTCAGCTCCTCTGTAGTAGATATCTTCAACACTGGCTAAATCAACACAGACCAGACTGACTTTTTATTTGAGAAAGAGAGGTTTGTTTGTGGCACCCTTACAGACTGGCAAGGCTCCAGTAGTGGTGAGTATAACCATGCCCTACAGTTTGCAATACTGGTCTGACTGCTTGCAGGTGTGGCCATGTGACTGCACAGTTTTTCCTCCAATTATCAAGAGAACAGACTGGACCTCTGATGAAAGATCCCACTGCAAAAGCTGTGGGGTAATGCAGAAAGGCCTGTGCATACACATAGCCTCCTCCCCCAAGCACAGGCTTTTGGAGAAAACTTGCTCCAAACTCTGCTAAGATTTATGCAGTGCCTGCTGTGTGCATGCATGGCAGCTGCAAATCCTTGCAGGGCCAGTCTCTCCATTGCAGCCACTCTTGAAGAGTGATTTCCTCCTGCTGATGTGGGAATGAAATGCAAAGTTATATAGAGTATGGATTGGGGTGAGGCTACCCAGGAACAGTGTTATAACTTAGGACAATGTCATGCTATCATAGAAATAAAATTATACATTTATCTATGCACAATGAAACTGAAGAAACTGTTTGGACTGCAAATCTCCTCGGTTAAACTTTTCTACCAGTATCTCTAAAGAGTAGCATGGGATGCGATCAGCCCCGTGATCAACAAGCCACTGAAGACAATGGGTGATAACTTTCCTATTCAGATAACATACAAGAGAGACAATAGTTTGGATTATCAGGGGTCTGAAAGGACCAGGGGACAGATGTAGTGCTGCTGCTGGAACATTTGCACTGACACAGGACTTGCAATTTGTTTACTCTCAAACACCCAAAAGCAGCAAACAAAAACCCTGTCAGTCCAGGGCAGGCGGCAAAGCAGACACAGCACATCTAGCAGCTCTGTGTTGGTGTGTGGGAATGGGGCAGGTTTGGCAGATTAAAATTCCCATGCAAAAATATGCCCTCCCATGAGATAGATGCCCTGACCTCAGACACACATCCTTTATTATTCACTAGCCCCTAAATGGTGGAAAATAAGGCTGTCTGTTGATATCACCTGCATCTCCTACCTGACCTTGCTCTCCAGTTGGCTCACCCAGGCAACAAAGAAGGCATAAAGACAGTATTGAAAACACTGCTGGCAGAGGCTATGAGTTAGTACTCCCAGTGGAATCTAGCTGGAAAGCTGGCATCAGAGTACCCAGTACAGCTTTTTTTTTTTTTTTTTTTCTCCAGTGCACAACGGCTTTGGGGAATGATGAAGGTGCTACAGCCCTTTCCTGAAGTTTTCCCAGCACTGGAGGACAAGATGCATGGAAGGTAATGCATGAAGTTTTAAGAGGAGGAAAAAAAAAAAAAAAAAAAAAAACCAAAAAAAAAACAGCAGAAGATTGCATGAGGATAGGTGAGGAGGAAACCTTCCATCCCAGCACAGCAAGGGAAGAGCCTGGGCACAGCAATTCAAATCAACTTCCCCAAAGCACTTCCCTTCCATGAGGAGGGGAAAAGAGACTTTTATACCCTCTCCCCTCTAATAACAAGCAAACACTGGATCCTCCATCACTTCAAGCAAAGCAATTAGAACTTCTGATCCTAAAGTCCCAAAAAAGCAATTTCCAGAGATCCGTAACTTTACCAACAAAAAGCCACTCCATTTAATACAGCCAGCTTCATTACCTATGTTCCAAAAATCACCATTTTCTCAGATGCAAGCGTATGGTTGAGGAACTGCTGCTTTGCACAAGACCAAGTGCATGGCCTTCAGCTAGCCCTCCCTGATCACCTGCTCATGTCAGCACCAGCACCTCCTCCAGTACTGCAGTAAAACTGAAAGATAGCAAGAGGCCTATTCATATTTAACTCTCAAGAAAGACACATTGGCTTCAGAGACTCCAAGACTCATGCAGAGTCCACTGAGGTCAACCAAAATAAAAGAAAATGGGGAAGAAGAACAACCCTTCCAGAGAAGAGCTCTGTACAGTTGAGCCTATGGCAGAATCCACCTGCTGCCTGAGCCAGCCCAGCTCTCCACATAACCTGTCTGCCAGCAAATCGACAACCAACAGGACAGAACTGCCAAGATGAGGGCAGCTTCCCATATGACACCCATTGGAATGATCTAACAAGGTGATCTGAATATTTGAAATGATCTAGATGTGGCTGTAAACTAACATTGTCTCAACCCAGAAGATCTGTGTGGAGCAGCCCTTGGCCTGGAGAAGGGAGCCTAGGCAACACTGGGTCATGGCTACATGGAAGGGGGCAGTTCCTGTGCTCATACTGGTCATACTGGAGTAGTACTCACTTGGACACTCAGAAGGAGCAGTGCACAGGTGCAAGCCTATGAGGCTGTGATATGAAGAACTTTGCTGGGCATCACTGAATGGACCTCTATGATCAAGTTTTTCAGCCTACTAGAGGAAAAAGTACTGCAAAAATGTAGCTTTCACTGAGTACATACTTCACATAAATTTCCCTGAGTCACAGTGAGTGTAGCAGCTGAGCCCTCAGCTTCTTTCACCTTTCACAGACTGCTTGCAGTCAGTGGGTTGTCTTTAGCTGTGCATTTCCTGTTATAGAGCTCCAATATGGTCAGAAGATCTCCTGTCATGCGCCAGCAGAGATTCCCACATCTGAGACATGTCAGGTCCCACCTCAAAGCAGAGAAGATGCCAGAACAAGTGGTCATAAATGAGAGAGATGTTGGAAGATGCCATATTGTCTCCTACCTCCTCCAGTGGCAAGGAGTGCAGCATCCTGCTTCATACACACTGGACAGCAGAGAGGACCAGCTACAGCAATCACAGGAAGCTGGGAATGGTGATTTTCACCAGCTACCCCTTCTAGCACATCCAGGAAGACATACATCAGAAGAATCCAGTTTGCTGAGGTAGAGGCCATAATAATGTCTCTGGCCAGCACTGAGGGAGGGCTTTGTACCTCACCAATGATCCATTTTCAGACTTGGTAAATCCTGCTGGTTAGGGGCAGAGGAGGAAGCAAGAGTATGGGAACCCAGCAAACCCTGGGGCAATGCAGCTGAGATGGGAGCTGACACAGACTCACTTTCACCTCAAAAAGATATTCCAAAAATGACCCATAGATCATTTAAATATGATTTCATTTTGGAAATACCTGAAGTTCCATTCTTCATCTTGTAACACACAGCAGTTCAACTCCGGTCTTCATTTGGTGCCAGTTATCATTGCGATAATCATCAGTTCACAGCACAATGAGATAAATCACAGGCTCTCCTTTAAATCTTGCTATTGAGAGTGATTACTTGGCTTGGGTAATGAAATAGCCCTATTATACAGCAGTTGGCACAGGAGAAGCAAATCTGCTGCTCAGGCAGCTCATTACAAGGGCAGTGCTGGGACTACTCAGCCATGTGCTACACACACAGCCCTCAGTAGGATTTTTAAAGAGAATTCTGCAGACAGGACACAGATTTATCTGGGACTGCAGAATACACTTCATTCACCAATCCAGTTTCTAGCTATTGTTTTCCAAGTTAAGCATTTGCCTGCGCCTTGGAAATACAATTCCTCTTCTGTGCAACTTCTGCATGACACTTTGCCATACCGTTATCAAATTCAAACTGTTTTAATCTTTCCTTCTTTGTCACCCACTGCAATCTCTGTTACTCTGCATCTCCATTCTTTCTCCTAAACTCTGCCATGCTAATTAGTCCTTCACCCCCACTACCAGAACCTTGACAGCTTGTGATGCTTCTTGTTCTACAGCCAAGTCTCACCTCTGCAGCAACTGAAGGAAGTTTCCTTTGCAACTACTTCTGTCATGCACCAGATTATTGTTGTAGATCTGGCTTTGTGGTATTTGGCTTAAGGAAGAGGAGCATGTGAGCACATAGCAACTGCAGAATTTTGTTTTGGAAATGTGAATGAAGCACTAAATAAGTGAATTAGAAAGGATCAGGAAGACAAAGCAGATCCAACCAGTCGATTTAAAAGAACATTCAGAAATTGTCTGTAGATGATCAGAATAAAAAGAGCATAATGAAAGAATATACTTGATAGTAATGTTATAGCAATGATGGCATAAGCCTATCTGTTAGGTACTCTTGGGAGTGCTGGCATCTTCTGTTAGACTGCCTATCAGAAATATGCTTGTGAAAATTCATTCCTTCTGTGAAACTTTCAGAAGAAAAGAAGCAGTCAAGGTTCAAGAAAACTAGTGTGTAAAATCAAAAATTGGTAGCCAGAGAGCAAGGAGCAGAAAAAAAGAAGAGTTAGTCTTCTTAACGCAAAAGTCTAGCAATGCAACCACAAGGGTCTGATGATGCAGCTAATTTCTCAACTAATTCAAGAAAAGGAGAGTGAGAGGTATGTTGTAAATATTTGCAAATGATACATGAGGCTAATCCAGTCAAAAGTCCCCCTGCAGCTTTCAGATCAGCTGCATGTTCTCCTTACCTGGGAGCAAGCACTCTGTGGGACTGCCATGGAAAGCTCACTCACATCTTCTTTCCAGAAAAGACCATCACAGGTCTTCACAAACTTTTAAGTTTTCATTACTGTTCATTGAGCTTTCTTCTTCCCCATGGAAAAAGATAAGACAGAGCAAAAGAGAAAGGCATGGAACTGATCAATAGGTACACAAAGCGATACAAGACAAAACAACTAATGTTGAATGTATTTTGTTTCCACCAGACACCCTGGAAACTGCAGTAGCAAAGGAGCTACTTTTTAAAGCTATTTAAAGTTGTCATTGAGCTGGGAAAGCCCTGGGACATATGCGCAGTAAAGAAATTCAGTGCCCAGATCAACACTGGAAGACTACAGTGCTTTTGCTGTCAGCATCACAGTGCAAAGTATCTGTGGCTCAAGAAGAATCTGCAAAGAGTCTGCTCTTACCAAATACAGGACAAAGTGCCTGACAGCTTTCCAAAAATGCCAAGGAAAAATTTTTGGCCTTTGGGTCTGCACCTGTCCAGGAGTTCAAAGATCAGAGACCAAAGGTCTCTGAAAGCCACCTGTCAGTCAGCATAAATTCATTGCAAAGGGTCCCATACCAGCAACATAGACTGTTCCCAAGCGTTAAGAAAGGTGTATGTTAAAAGGTGCTGGCCTGTTCCACTGCTGTATGTGTTCTACAAAATACAGAGTGATAGTTCTTGAGTAACTCATGGTATCCTCCTTTAAGAATTTACCAGGAAAAAGGCTAACCACAAATGCACTAGACTAATAAATAAGCTATTTTGATAGAATGATGTGGAAAACTGGATTACTAGCAGGATCAAGGAGTGCTTCCCCCAAATGGTTACCACAGTGTGCACAGAGGAAGTCCTCTGGCAGACAACATACAGTGTCAAATCTGTAGCCCCTGGTGTACAGCCTGCCCCGCCTCCCAGCCAGAGTAAGTTTTACCAGCCAGAAGTGCACTTTTGCTGGTATGGCATGTATGTAAGGGCTCTCATTGTAGAGGAGCGCTCCCATGCCTAAACCCCCTGCTCTACCTGCAGCCGCATGCTGCATGGGCTTGGCCTGCCTGCACGTACAGTGCAGATGCATGGGCTTGGCCTACACTGCACATACAGTGCAGATCTGCACAGCTGATGGCTCAGGTTTCCTGCCACACACCAGTCCTTTACAAGAGGTCCTCTTAATAAGTAATGCTTTACACAGTGGCATGAAATAAAAATTCCATCTAAACTATTTTTTTAATTTTTTCAATAGAGACACTTGCAGAAGCACTCTGCTCTTGAAAAACTAAATGAAGAAAACTGTTGAGAGAGGGAGTTAAGAGAATCTTATCAAGTAGAGATAAAGCGCTGATGGCGTTAAACTAGGATGCTACTTAGTGTCTTTGCTAACTATGGTGCATTGTGCAAATTAACTAAAGCAAGAAGCCTTGGGCTCCTTACCAAGGTCAGTCTCCTAATAAGAGTGTGAGCCTGTCTTAAGAAACTGGTAGAAACTGGATCTGCGGATGGACAAGAGCCAAGGAGCAACTGAGTCTGCGCAGAGACAAGAGGTCAATTAGCGGTTACGAGGAAGTCATCAATCTTCATCCTCACAACTCCAACAACCACCACCAGAATACACTGCACAAACACCCATGGGAGGAGTTTATGGAAATGACTACTTGGAACTAATTTTAGTATGAAGCAGGGACAGGTTATGAATATGTATAGGCGTATTGTGAAACTTTATGCATATGTAACTCTTTACGGCATATAAACAAGGCAAGTTGCCATGTCAGGCACGCACTACTTTGGTGGGACTACACCTCGTGCTGCCCAGCTCTGAATAAACATACCTACTTTACAGTCTTATTGATTGTGGAGTCCGTTTTCCACAAGTCAGAGCCAGGCAGGAGACGCTCTGCTCGGCTGCGGAATCGACTGAGGAGCAGACGCCCCTAGGTGCACCCCGAGTATTTTCCTTGGAGGAGCCTCCACTCTCAGCCACTCACCCCAGTGAAACATGGGATTAGAAATTAAAGAGTGACTGATTAAGAATAAATATACAGACAACACTCATTGCTTAATATGTGCTACATTTGAGATGTACTGGGCCTATGCTGCACTTAGGCCTCCAGATGAGCCCCTGGGGCTCCAAGAACCAGATCAACCTAACCTTATTGTTCGGACTGTGAGCAAGGGCTCAGAGTTAAGGACTGTTTATAAAGGATAAGATAAACATACAAGGCCTCGAGATAAAAGGAGTCCCTTGGCATATGTAATATCGTAGGGGATAAAAGAGAATGCAAGCGAGCGAATTGTTGCACACAACTTTGGTGGGACTACCCACCCGTGCTGCCCAGCGCTGAATAAACATACCTACTTTACAATCTTACTGATCGTGGAGTCAGTTTTTCGCGACTCACCAGGAGCAGACAAAGACCTCCTGAAGCCATGGACAAACGGTATGTTTTACAGTACAGCAAGGGCCTGTAAATTGTACGCATGGCTGGGGCAGCTGGTAAATTGCGCAGAGACATCTGGCGTGCAGCATAGTCCCCGTAAGGGAGGAGGGTACCCTACAGGCTGACCGATAGAGTGGTCAAGGGAGATTTGGTGATCGACAGAGTCAAGGGGGATTTGCTGACCGATAGAGTGGCCGCTAATGATCTTGGGAACAGATCAAGCAAATCCAAGGTTACCACTGCATCCCAGTTTTGGGAGCCAGGACGGACCTGCTAATGACTGTATAAAAAGCAGAAGGGTAAGTGGGCCTCCCAAAATTGTGACTAGGTTATCTGAGTAATATTTGCAGCTGCTGGAGGGATATTAATTGGAGTGTTAATAATTGTATGTCTTATTTGTGGATGTCTGGGTATCTCATGTTGAAAGCATTTGTGTAAATGTATGTGTTTGAGACAAAGTATTGTTGTGAAGTGAATTACTCCACAAGGAACACGGCCAGAGACAATACAAAAAAGTTTGGTTACTGTTTTAAGTGATATATTCTTGTGGTATGAACGAGAAGTGCAAGGGACCTCTCTGTGTGATTGCGTGATTGTGCTGTGAGTGAGACGCAGCATCACTGCGAAGAGAGTGCGGAGTTCCAATCCACGGATCTATATTCTCCGCGAGGGGAGAGGATGAAGACAAAGCGCATGACAGACCGAAAAGAAGTGCTCTTTTATCCAAGTGTTGATTGGTGGTGCCCAATATACGGACCTGGCAGTGCATCTTGTAATCCTATTTTGTTCTCAAATGTTTTGAGTATAACAAGGAGGAAGGCGGGAGCTGCACCTCTTTGGTGGTTTGGGCTTGAGCCCTGGGAATTTGGTAAGAAGGGGGTGAGTGAATTTATTTAGGCCTCAATACCTTTTAAACCCCCATATTGACGGATACATATGATTCCTTGTTTTGTGTGGGCTTACTAACAAAGTGCATGAGAAAAATTGGCATTCGGCTTGAAATTTGGTCCTGTTGAAATGCAAATTTTATGAAAAAAGTGGTATTGTTTGTCTAGAAGACAGAAGGCTGAATGCTTCAGGTGTTTTCCCGAAGTCCTGTGGATTTATGATTTGAACATGGCTCATTAAGAATCTGAAATAGTAAAGTTTGTATGTGGAAAGAAGATTTTCATCCCAGAGAATTGGGTATTTGGGAAGAAGATTAGAAAAAGATAGTAAAAACCCGCAATAAAAAGGTTTGCGTGGAAATTGAAACAAGGGACAATAACTAATATAAATAAATAAAAGGGGATGGGAAATCAAGGAAATAGGTAATATCCAAAACAAAGACGTTTTAAAGAAAGCCTCCTTGGGTGCATATTGGTACATTGGAAGGATATTGTTAGAACTGGGGGCACAGAAAGCAAGAAGACTTTCACTAAGTATTGCAATCAATGGTGGCCACTATGTAAGCTAACTGGCCACTTTATGGATCAATCGATCTTGCAATTAACACTGTTTTTGGGGAGAGAAGGGAAAAGGGATGAAATGTTGTATACTGTTGTTTCAGCATCTTGGATGGAAAAGGTATGGAATTAAGTTGGCCCCTGACTGAGCCTTTGGTGTTGGCATTAGAAAAGTACAGGCTAGAGAAAGATAAAGGAAGTGTTAAAAAGGTTTTGAAGGTGGTAAAGGTGTGGCATGTAGTATTTGACAGAGCTGTTTGAAGTTGAATGAGCAGGGAAAGAGGATGTAGGGATGTTAATAGTTCTGCCTCAACCCGAGGCAGATCTCAAAATCACAGGCGTGAGCCCTCTGGGGCAGAGGGACCATGATGGGTCCAAGAAAGTTGTCATGGAAACAGAAAAGCAGCTAACTCTTACAACAACCTGAGTTCATGTGTGAGCACAGATTGCCAATGGGACCGCTCAGGGAACTGTCAACGATTGCATTCCCCTGACCGAGCCCCCACTGAGACCCTAATCACCCCGGAAATTATGAATGGTTATGTAAATACAAAAATCTGGTTAAATTGGGAATTAAGAATCTGTTCCAACAAGGTCCAAAAGAAACCCCTATGGAATTTTTGAATTTTTGGACTAACTTTGAAATGCAATGAATAAATATATACATATATATATATATATGGACCTGTCTTCAGAAAACAAACAGAGGCAACTGGCTAGCCTCTTTCTAGGGCAATCGGCCCCTGATATCAGAAATAAGTTGTCTTAGGCTGCAGGATAAACTTACAACAGTCAGTAATGACAGGGACCTGGGCATCTACCCTAGCAGGTCCACTAGTTGAAATAAAGCTAGGGAACAAAGAGAGAGGCTTGAATTTTTTATTGGTTATGAGAGCTGTGTTAGTTAGTCTGTAAATAGTGTAATAGTGTAAATAAATAAATGGTGCCCCGCTAGACCTTCTCTTCACAAACAGAGAAGGACTGGTGGAGGATGTGATTGTCGGGAGCTGTCTTGGGCAGAGTGACCACGAAATGGTGGAGTTCTCTATTCTTGGCGAGGCCAGGAAGGGGACCAGTATTGGACTTTCGGAGGGCTGACTTTGGGCTGCTCAGGACACTAGTTGTGGAGCTCCTTGGGAGGCGGTTCTAAAGGGCAGAGGGGTCCAGGAAGGCTGGGAGCTCTTCAAGAGGGAAATCCTAATGGCGCAAGAGCGGTCTGTCCCCATGTGCCCAAAGATGAGCCAGCAGGGAAGAAGACCAGCCTGGCTCAACAGAATTGTGGCTTGAGCTTAGGAGAAAAAAGAGGGTTTATAATCTTTGGAAAGTGGGCAGGCCACTAGGGAGGACTATAAGGATGTAGCGAGGCTGTGCGGGGACAAAATTAGGAAGGCCAAAGCTCATCTGGAGCTCAATCTGGCTACTGCCATTAAAGATAACAAAAAACGTTTTTATAAATACATCAACACAAAAAGGAGGACTAAGGAGAATCTCCATCCTTTACTGGATGCAGGGGGAAACTTAGTTACAAGAGATGAGGAAAAGGCGGAGGTGCTTAATGCCTTCTTTGCCTCAGTCTTTAGCGGCAATACCGGTTGTTCTCTGGATACCCAGTACCCTGAGCTGGCGGAAGGGGATGGGGAGCAGGATGTGGCCCTCACCATCCATGAAGAACTGGTTGGTGACCTGCTACGGCACTTGGATGTGCACAAGTCTATGGGGCCGGATGGGATCCACCCAAGGGTACTGAGAGAACTGGCAGAGGAGCTGGCCAAGCCCCTATCCGTCATTTATCAGCAGTCCTGGCTATCGGGGGAGGTCCCAGCTGACTGGCGTCTAGCAAATGTGACGCCCATCTACAAGAAGGGCCGGAGGGCAGACCTGGGGAACTACAGGCCTGTCAGTTTGACCTCAGTGCCAGGGAAGCTCATGGAGCAGATCCTCTTGAGAGTCATCATGCGGCACTTGAAGGGCAAGCAGGCAATCAGGCCCAGTCAGCATGGGTTTATGGAAGGCAGATCCTGCTTGACGAACCTGATCTCCTTCTATGACAAAGTGACACGCTGGGTGGACGAGGGAAAGGCTGTGGATGTGGTCTACCTTGACTTCAGCAAGGCTTTTGACACCGTTTCCCACAGCATTCTCCTCAAGAAACTGGCTGCTCTTGGCTTGGACTGGCGCACGCTTTGTTGGGTTAGAAACTGGCTGGATAGCCGGGCCCAAAGAGTCGTGGTAAATGGAGTCAAGTCCAGTTGGAGGCCAGTCACTAGTGGCGTCCCCCAGGGCTCGGTGCTGGGGCCGGTCCTCTTTAATATCTTCATCAATGATCTGGACAAGGGCATTGAGTGCACCCTCAGTAAGTTTGCAGATGACACCAAGCTATGCGCATGTGTCGATCTGCTCGAGGGTAGGAAAGCTCTGCAGGAGGATCTGGATAGGCTGCACCGATGGGCTGAGGTCAACTGCATGAAGTTCAACACGGCCAAGTGCCGGGTCCTGCACCTGGGGCGCAATAACGCCAGGCAGAGCTACAGGCTGGGAGATGAGTGGTTGGAGAGCTGCCAGGCAGAGAAGGACCTGGGAGTGATGGTGGACAGTTGGCTGAATATGAGCCAGCAGTGTGCTCAGGTGGCCAAGAAGGCCAACGGCATCCTGGCTTGTATCAGAAACAGTGTGACCAGCAGGGCTAGGGAGGTGATCGTCCCCCTGTACTCGGCTCTGGTAAGGCCGCACCTCGAGTACTGTGTTCAGTTTTGGGCCCCTCGCTACAAGAAGGACATGGAGGTGCTTGAGTGGGTCCAGAGAAGGACGACGAAGCTGGTGAGGGGCCTGGAGAACAAGTCCTACGAGGAGCAGCTGAAGGAGCTGGGCTTGTTCAGCCTGGAGAAGAGGAGGCTCAGGGGTGACCTTATCGCTCTCTACAGATACCTTAAAGGAGGCTGTAGCGAGGTGGGGGTTGGCCTGTTCTCCCACGTGCCTGGTGACAGGACGAGGGGGAATGGGCTTAAGTTGCGCCAGGGGAGTTTTAGGTTAGATGTTAGGAAGAACTTCTTTACTGAAAGGGTTGTTAGGCACTGGAACAGGCTGCCCAGGGAGGTGGTGGAGTCACCATCCCTGGAAGTCTTTAAAAGATGTTTAGATGTAGAGCTTAAGGATATGGTTTAGTGGGGACTGTTAGGGTTAGGTTAGAGGTTGGACTCGATGATCTTGAGGTCTCTTCCAACCTAGAAATTCTGTGATTCTGTGATTCTGTAAATGTAATAGGAGCAACTGGCCAACAGGAAAAGGATTTTTTTGCAATGCTTGAAATTAAAATTGGGAAAAATTACAAACTGAGAAAAACAGTCAAGTTTGGTTCACAGTACTAGATTTAAAGGATGCCTTTTTCTGCCTGCCCGTGGCAACTGAAAGCCAGAAACTCTTTACCTTTGAATGGGAAAATCCTAATAGAAGATGGAAAACTCAGCTTACTTGGACAGTGTTACCACAAGGGTTCAAGAATTGCCCCACCATATTCGGGAAAAAAGTTGCCGCATCAGATGCACACAACTTTTGTGGGACTACCCCCCATTCTGCCCAGCGCTGAATAAACATACCTACTTTACAATCTTATTGATTGTGGAGTTCGTTTTCTGCAAGTCATGTTGGCCTTGATTTTACACTGTTCTGCACTAGTTTATAAGTGGATCATACCAAAACAAGGGAGTGCAACTTGTAATTACATATGGCCAAAGCCATTTTAAACTGACATAAGCTGATGACAATATGCAGAGCACAGTATGGGGACCATCAAGTCCATTATGCTTTTTTCAGATTTCCCCAACAGGTACTCCTTCTCTGCAAATTCTGCCAGGATGCAGAGCCTTGAACCATTTCTGGAAATATGCACAGTAGGGATCAGCCACCGCAACAAGACCCAAGCTTTTGGGAGGCTTCCAGCAAATCTACCATGTACGCACAGTGAGACATATCCCATAAATGTTGGATTCTGAAAAAGATTCACAGAACAAGTGTTCCCTGGAAGTGCCAGAAATCGAGGACAAAAATATTGGTGCCTTATGTCAAATATTCTAAGACAAGTTAGCAGTGCTGCTTGCCTGCTACACTCATCAGGCTGGCTCCTCATGCTCCACTGATGGCACAAACTGGATGAACATATGGAATATTGTAAGTATCACCCTTGCTGCCCTGAGTTATAATGTGGCCATGGTGAAAACAACTCCCCCGAGTTATAATGTGGCCATGGTAAAAACAACTGCAAGAGTCCCAAACACTTCCAAAGGCAGACGCTATATGCAATGCTGCAGAATCACATACTTGTTTGTTACTATTATTATTGAACTTCTCCAAAATGGAAGAATACCCTATCTTTGTGATTTTACGTAGGGTCAGTATTCAGTGAAAGAATGAAAACAAATCCCGAGTACATACTCAGACATTTAAGACTCTGGAAACACAGAAACAAGGTATACTGATGATAAGAACATACTCCATGGAACATAAGCAACCATGGATAAAAACCCAGTTATTAAAAAGACCAGTTAATTCTACCCAGTCACCACAAGTGCAATAGTGAAATGAGCAGAAAAAATGCAAATCTGCAAAACTCTTCTGGTCTTGGTTTCGGGGGTGAATTTACCAATTTGGAAATCCAAATAAAGTTCTTTTTAGAAAATAGTGAGTATCCAACATATTTCCATTATTCCTTTAAAAAGTATTCAGTGTAATATACTATATATTACGGAATATATTATACATACTATGTATGTATAATACATTATACTATGTATAATATATTCAGTGGATGCTGTTTGCAGTGCAACTCTCAGGACATCAAACATGCATTTTGCATCCACACCAGAAAACGAGACTATCACTACAGCGATCTCTTAGTTTTCCACAGGATGTGTCCCAGAGCACAGCATGAACAGGGAATTCTTCAGTGAACTAACCAGTCTTTAATTGAGTCTTAAAATGATCTATGTTCTTCATCTTCACTCTATATCCACCCCTAAAATGCAGGTGAATGGCAACTCATTTCATCTTCAACATCTGCCAGGCAGATTTCAGCAGTGAGAGGTTTTAGATACCCTTTGTAATCCGTGGGTGGAAGACATGAGCAGAATAAGCCTCCTGACCTGTTTCCATCTTCTAGAAAAGGATAAAGAAAAACATTTTTAAAATTTCTGTTCTGTGCAATTTCTGCAAGGCAAGAGATTTGTTCTCTCACATGCTACAGGCACAGCATCCATGAGTTCAGCTTCTACATGATCCCCTTTGTGCAGAGGGCAAAAGAGCTCTCAAAAATCCCACACCTATCAATAAGACCCTTCCTTTCACAGGTTTTGGAATATTTATGGTACAATATAGTTTTTAAATTCTAACTATAACTTTGACAGTCAAAGAAAATTTTCGCAACACATATGATAGATGACATAGAGCTAGGGATTAGGACCTGCACATTCTCACAAGGCTTTAAAATACCTCAAAAACCTTGATCAAAAAGTAATCTTCTGGTAACAAAACATTATTTCTTTACATTTTTAACATAAGAAAATTATTGTTTTGTTTTGTTCATGTTTTTCAGAAATGTCAGTGGTCCGATGACCAGAAGTTTCGAGTCTGAAAAGTTACAGCCACAGAAAGTCACAAATGTCAGAAATCAGAAATGACACTTTGAAACTAAAATGCCTGTGTGGTCAGAGCTGCACATATCATTGACTACTGAAACATGCTGGCTAATTGAATCATCCCTGCCCTGGAAGAACCAAAATTATCCTTCTTTGCCTGTAGGAGTTAGGAGTTAGAAATGCCAACCCCTCTTCAGCCATGCTTACTGTCTCTCCCCAGCACCATATCTCAGTGGCAGCAGAGTAGTCAGAAAGCACAAGCAGGTATCACAGGCATCCCTGGACAGAGCCAGCAGGAGACAAGAGTACCAATTCCAGCCTGGCAGTTGCTCAGCCAAGGAACTTAACTGTTAAGTGTGAAGTAACATAAGTGAAACACTGTGTGAGTTTTCTGAGCATGATACTATGCTCATTTGCTAGCCACTTGATAACCACAGAAGCGTTCAGCACTCACACCCTTATCACCCTAAATTAAAGGTCAGACTCCTCTCCCATCACACAGGACTACATAATAAAACTACTACTTATTCCGCAGAGTACCCTCCGAAGAAAGCAGTGATAGCAGTCACATTTTACCCAAGATCATCACATATCACTCTGTGTCCCTTGTTGCTCTCTGTGACTTTTTATGTTGAGCTTTTGAGGGGAGAAATGGAGGAATGAGGGAATGTCAGGTAACTAAGCCAAAGGATGTAGAAAGACCTGCTAAGAAAACAAAGAACAATTGCCGCATGCAGAGAAGTATAGATGCCACATATAAAAAGCCCAGGCCTCAGATACTCAGAGACAGGCAGGTACTTCGCATACACAGCCTCACCCTTATTTGTATGGTCATCAAGTAAAAGCTCTACTGCATAAACTGCCAACATCTTTCTTCTAGCTGTATTACACACATTATGTAACTCCCACTGCAGCTCCGGCAGCTGCTCACAACAGCCCTCATTGTGGCAACATGCAGCACTGCCACCACACTGCAGCACTGGCTACAGCAATGCTCATTCCTAGCACTGGCGAGAAACCTTCTGAAAAAATGTTTTGGGGTGTTTTTGTTCAAAATATACTCCAACATCAAACTGAAGAAAGAGGAATAAAAAACCTTATATTTTCTCTCTACGAATAAAGATTTCATCAAAATTCTGTTTCACAGGAATGTTTCAAAGTTGCATTTTGTCATAAAGTAGAATTTTCTTTGCTAATCAGCTTGCAGATTCTCATTTCTCCTTAAGCACACTGTCTCCTTGGATGATATCAGCTTACAGCAAGATATATCTTGGCACGGAAATTCTCTACAATTTCTCTGCCATTATAAAATAAATTACAAGCATTATCGTTTCTGTTAAATCCTTTCATTCTTGTTTTCCATGACTACCTGGGTACCATGAATAAAGCAGCTCCTGCCATGCCATGCTCCCTGCAGATAAAGGTGCCACAACCTCCTGTCTCAGCTGTTTGCACTTCTTCCATGTCACAGGTGAGATGAGTTTCCCCCTGAATATTACACAGCAGTGGAAGTAATGCATAATACTGTCCGATGCCTGCAGATGCACCATGCATCAGGAAAATGCGTGATTCTTTCCTTCCAAAATGTATCATGGCTCCAGTACAGTGTGAAAGTGCAGACAAGATCAGTGGCAGCTCTCAGTCCTACTCAGTCCAGCTAGCTCAGTTAGATTCCAGAGCCACCTCTATCCATGCTGGAAGCACAAAGTGTGCTTCACACAAAGACTTACATCTGTGGGATGGCTGAAGCTATAAAAACTGCTGTCAATTATCAGCAGATTTGCATATGTTGTTACTGCTGCTGCTTATATAAGTGATTTCTAGCCAACCACAAACACAAAAAACAACACCCAAAATAGATTTTAAAACAAACCACTTGCAAATGTGACTGAATGACACGTCTCCACCTCTCTGAAAGTCACATCTCTAGAAAAGCCAGCATCTCCCCAGAGGGTCTAAGTGCAAAACACCTTCTGGAGTACATGCTCCAGAGCTCTAACTTCACCTTCTTTCTCTTGACATTTATGGTATCTTGCACCAACACTGACTATGACAAACTGGGACACGCTTGAAGCTTGTCCTAAATTGCTCTCAGGTCTGGAGCTATGCAGAGACCTGTCTACACACATCATCATGCTAAGCATCCCTGATGCAGATAGGGCGAGGAGCCTCTGTGTAGGAAATATTTGTTGCTTTCAGCTGTTAAGGAATCCTGGAATTGTCATTCACTGTATCGTACACCACATTCCACCTGCACTGCACCTGTTTGCTGTGATGGAGCTGGTCTGAAGCACTACTCAAGGCCTGTAGCTGCACAGATTCCTCTTTGCATCAGCATGGTAAAGAAAATTGTTCACCCCATGAGTGCATGTTGTGGTTTAACCCAGCCAGCAGCTGAGCACCACACAGCCATTTGCTCCCCCTCCCCCCTCACTCTCTGGGATGGGGGAGAGAAATGGGAAAGTGAAACCTGTGAGTTGAGATAAAGACAGTTTATTAAGACAGGAATAATAATAATAATAGTACTACTAATAATAATGTGTATGAAACAAGTGATGCACAATGCAACTGATCACTACCCACTGACCAATGCCCAGCCTATCCCCAAGCAGCCGCCACCCCCCCGCCCCAGCTAGTCACCCCTATATATTGTTCAGCATGACGTCAGATGGTATGGAATACCCCTTTGGCCAGTTTGGGTCAGCTGTCCTGGCTCTGTCCCCTCCCAGCTCTTGCTGCATCCCCAGCCTGCCCACTGGCAGGACAGAGCGAGGAGCTGAAAAGTCCTTGGCTTAGTGTAAGCACTGCTCTGCAACAATAAAACATCAGGGTGTTATCAACATTCTTCTCATCCTAAATCCAAAATATAGCACCCTACCAGCTACTAGGAGGAAAATTAACCCTATCCTCGCTGACACCAGGACAGTGCAGCAGTTTGATACAGACAGCTTCTGCATGGTTCTGCTCAAATGGTCAAAAAGTTAAACCAAAAAAAAAAGTGCAGGAGAGTGAGGAAATACCCAGAAGAAGCAGGTGACAGTCCCCGGACTGTCAAGTCTCATTGTTGTCATAGCTATAAATCACCAAAGGCAAGGTGAAAATTGGAGCTGATGGCATATCTACTCCATGAGGTATGAATCACAGACAACAATATCCCTCTTTCCCAAGCTCTCAAGTATGCAGAAGGATGTTACTTGAACACAGATCAAGCTCAGTCAGAGCTAATCCATATGAATTTAGCAGCACCTTTTCAGACTTCTCTGGTGTCGATTGATTCTCTTGTTGAGAAAAAAAAAAAAAAAAAAAAGAAGCTCAGTCCTGTTTCTCCATTAACCTACTATCTCGAAGAGTACAACTGTGCAAGAAACAGTACTTGGCTTTCCAGTACAAGAAAGACAGAAACATACTGGAAAGACTCCAGCCAAGGGTCACAATGATGTTTAAGGGATTGGAGCACCTGTCATACAGAACTGGGACTATTTAGCCTCAAGAAAGGAAGGCTCGAGAGGGATCAATGTGTATAAAAATCTATGTGGGGCACTAAAAAATATATCAGATGCAGTCTCTGCTCAGTGATACCCACTGAAAGTACAAGACGCAGTGGGCACAAGCTAGAACACTGAAAATCACATTTAAACATAAACACTGTCAGAGATTGCCCAGAAAGGCTGTGTAGTCTCCATCCTTGCATGTATTCAAAACCTCACCAGTGAAGCAGTACCAAGTGTTTCAGCTCAGCAATTTTGACAAGACCAAGGCAGCTTCCCTGACTGCTACCAACAGACCAGGCCTAAAGGAGTCCACCTGGAACCCCGTTACGGACCTAGTACCTTCCCATGTTCTCTTCTTGTGGAAGAGACCTACAAACATCATTAAGTCCAAATGCCAGACCACTTCAGGGCTGACCAAAAGTTGAAACATATAATTAAGGGCATTATACAAATGCCTCTTGAACACTGACAGGAATGAGGCATCAACCACCTTGCTAGGAAGCTCATTCCAGTCTCTGATCACCATCGAAATACAGAAATTTTTCCTAACATTCAGCCTGAACCTCCCCTGGCACAGCTTTGTGCCATTCCTTCATATCCTGTTATTGGTTACCAGGGAGCAGAGACTGGCACCTCCATCTCCCCTTCTCTGAATCTTGCTGAGAACAAGATCACCTCTGAGCTTCCTTTTCTCCAAACTAGACAAACTAGAGTGTCCTCAGCTTCTCCTTGTAGGACATGCTTTCCATGGGATCCCTTTTGATCTATTACAGCTGTATCTTCTCCAGAGCTTATAGATATCTTTTTTCCTAATTGTCCCCCACACACATTCCACTCATCCTCCAGCTCTCATTTCTTCTATCATTGCCATAACAGGGATCTCCCAGACATCACTTCCTTCTAATCCACCACTGAGGGCGTGCAGCAACCATGGTAGTAGGAACTGAAGAGTGCCAAACCTCTTGACCTCCCTTTGCCTCTCTTGTGTCACATTTACTACAGTTTTGGTCCTTTCCTTGATCTCCTGTGATGAATGAATTGAAAATACGTTTTTGCCAGCAGAAGAACCCACGAGGCAAAGGCATTCCTCAGGAATGCCCATCTCTAGAACTGGAGTTTGTTTCCCACAGGCCACCTTCATGGTTTTGTCAGAGCTGTCTAACTCCACATTTGCCATTAAAACCAGTCCTGGTTAATAACCAGGCACAGATACCCATTTTTCATTGCAAGAGTCTAGCTTACTCACACATTCAGTGTGAGTAAGCATACAAAGAACAGGTGCATGACCTATCCTCAAATCCTGGGTAAGATGGCCAGAGCAATGCAGAAGCAAGCAGATGCTCCTCGTGATCAACACTGGCAGCTCCACAGCTTTGCTGCCTGAGAAGAGACATAGGTGCTGCTCGTGCAGTACAGTTCCTCCCAAGTCAGAGTTAAAACTGGGAACAGTCCTTCCTCCTCATTTGAACAGAAGGAACCTGCATGCTGCAGGCTGGATGCTAACCTAACCACTCAACACTAGAAGAGACTCCCCTTTGGTCCTTTCTCACTTTCCTCTTTCAGTTCAGGAACAAAACAAAGAGCAGACTTTAAGGGAAATTTCACTGTTGGTAAATGTGAAGTAGTGTGAATGAGAAAATCCAGCCTACCTATCTGTATACAGTGACAACCTTAAAGTTACAAAGGCTTCAGAAAAAGGACATCTCCTTTGGGTAGCAGTCAGCCACCTGACAGACTTTGCTGCAAGGAGAAGTAGCATGTGCCATGCAGGGCAAACCCTGCCAGCCCTGGCACACCTTGGACAATGCCACGAGCCATGTTCATTCACTGCTGTGGCAGAATATTCAGCCAGTTGTCCTCAAGGATAATGAGTTATGGGTCTACAGAGAGAGGAGTACAGGTACCTACTAGAGTGAACAACAAGGAATGGGGAAATTAGGGCAGAGCCAAGGGAAGGATTATATCTTCCTCTTTCAATAGAAGTGAGTAGCTAAAAAATTTACCTGACAACATAGTGCAGAACCTTACCAAAAGCTGCAGGGATGGAGCACTCAAAGACAACATGAGTGCAGGTTGGTACTGAAAGGAGAATCATGTTCATGCCTCCATTTAGCTATGTGTTTTCCTCACCTCCCTGGTGCTAGTTCCAGTGTCTATGAGGCTGAGTGGCAGCTTGGATCAGAGAATGGAAAAGGAGGGTATTACTGTCATGGTGTCTTTCAATTAGATCAGGTCCTCGAGCAAGCTAACCACACATCTAAACACCAGGGAAAGGCTACTTGCACAGAGCCACAGGAGAGACATGTTAACAGATCTTTCTCGTTCTCACACATCCACTTAACTGCAATGTGTGCTAGCTACCTGTGGTCCCATAAATTTAGTTAATTAGCTCTTGCCCCTCAGTACAAGAAGGACATAAGAGGGCTGTGGAACGTGTCCAGAGAAAGGCTACAAAGCTGGTGAAGGGCCTTGAACACAAGTCCTGTGATGAGTGGCTGAGGGAACTGGGGTTGTTTAGTTTGGAGGAGTGTCAGGGGAGACCTTATTGCTCTCTACAACTACCTGAAAGGTAGTTATCTTCTCGCAGGTAACTCGTGATAGGACTAGAGGGAATGGCCTCAAGTTGCGCCAGAAGAGGTTTACGTTGGAAATTAGGTGACATTTCTTGTCAGAAGGAGTCATCAGGCATTGAAACGTGTTGCCCAGGGAAGTGGTGGTGTCACTGTCCCTGGGGGTGCTCAAGGAAAGGTTGGATGTGGTGCTTAGGGACATGGTTTAGTTGGTGATATTGGTGGTAGGCGGAAGGTTGGGCCATATGATCTTGGAGGTCTTTTCCAACCCTAATGATTCTATGAATTCTTTATCTATTAACACTGGTCTATAGACGTTATTAGGAACAACCTCTGGAGGAAAAGAAAACATGCCAGAGTAAACACCTCTCACCACTTGTCTTCCGTATCTTCCTTCTGACAGTTTATTCAAGAGACAGGCGTCTGGGCTGCACAGACTATCAGGCAGCAACAAAGTTTTCATTCATACATGAACCTAGGATCAGACAGGCACAACTGGGGGCTCTAAGCACCATTCTGAGCACAACATAACACACTCAGAATAAGTGGGAAGAGAGGAGTTCAAAAGAGGGAGGTGATATAAAACCAATCATTGTGTATGACTTCCCACTGCCTTTGTTGAGCAAATTTTGTCTCATCTCATACACTTTGCCTCAAACAATGTCTAAATTCCTGGTTAGATGTGTAAATATTTGGCAATGTAAAGGACCACAAACATTCACATATCTCAGTAAATGATCTTGTAGGTGGCAAAACTGACAAACAAAAGGACTCCCACACTCCTAAACTATAGCCAAAAAAAATCTCAAATGCTTCAGCAGCAGTGAAAAGTCTCTGGGCTCACTCTTCTACCATTGAGGGTGGAAATTTTGCATCCTCTTTTCTGTCCTTGCAGGTAAGAATGAGAAACAGAAACTTCATTGAAATACCAGGGATATTTTATTCATTTGGACCAGAGAATCTGAAAGCCAAATGCAAATTTGCAGGCAAAATATTGTTCTACTAAAAAGAACCTTCTGCTCACAAAACAGTGTTCTGCATGCACCTTGGTGGGTGTGGTTCTGCTGAGGGCTGTGTGCTCACCCTCTGAATTTCTCAGAGGGTGAGCATGAAAAGCCTGGGACAGATAGTGTCTTCCTTGCATATAAGCAAAGCAGGCTATCTGATTCTCCTTAGAAATCTGGAAGACAAACAGAAGCTCACTTGTGAAGCCCTGCACTGCTAACCACATCAGCCCTGTCACTGCAGGACACACATCCTAAGTTCCAAATGATGCCACACAGTATCACACACACATACAGAATCACACACAGAATCATCTAGGTTGGAAGTGACCTCCAAGATCACCTAGTCCAACCTCTGACCTAACACTAACAGTCCTCCACTAAACCATATCACTAAGCTCTACATTTAAAATGTATTTTAAAAGACCTCCAAGTATGGTGACTCAACCACTTCCCTGGGCAACCAGGGCATGGTCATCAAGGGAAGGGCTGATGGGCTCATAGCAGATTCTTGCTTTGGTACATGTTGTTTCAAAATTCACTTTCAGAAATGCAAGATTGTGAAGACACTCTTTGTGGTTGTGTATTTCTCACCCAAATTGTGTCTTGTTTCAAAGGAAAGAAAGTAATAAACTCAGAAGCAAGCAGTTCTGTAGGAATACAGCTGGTGCCCTAGATGTCATGGCCCTGAAGTGCGTAGACACTAAATGAGCTGCTCAGCATCCTGATGGAAAAATCATGACCTTTGACCTCTGAGGCTCTCTGGGGCAATGCCACACATACCAACAGCAAGGTATCGCCAGCCAGCTGGGGAGCTGTGGCAACAGAAGGGACACATCTGAATCTTCCACACAATAAACCCAAGACATATTTAGTGGAAGGAAATAAAAAGGAGATGGAGAGGGAGGGGGAAGAGGAACTTGCCCAGCATTTGGTCCACCCTGCATGACTGACAGGACCTGCATCACCTCTACCACTGAATTCTGCTGCTGTTTAGCAGTTGTGAATGAAATGTCCAGACGAGCTTGTAGCTCAGTGTAGAGCCTGAACTCTGCCACTCTGTGGCTACAACTGTGCGTACCAAAGGTTCTTGATGCCGGGGCAGGACTGGGCAGGCTCCTCTTTCTCTGGTCCTTATCAGCACCAAGCACACTCTGGCTCTTGGGTGGCCAGGGCACTTTTCCTTCCCTGGGCACAGGGCTGCCTGATGCCGAGGTGGGTCCCCGACGGAAGCGCCGGTGTGCTGCCGTGCATCGGCCCCCGTGCACTGCTGGCACTCCCCAGTGAGCCGAGCTGGCGTTCGGGGCGGCCTCGCTGCCGGCCAGCGGCTCAGCCCCTCGCAGTGCCCAGCGCGCAGAGTGCGGAGCGACGATGACACCGCTGCAGGACCGCTCCGGGCCCCGGCCCGGCCCGGCCCTGCCCGCCGAGCGGCTCCCGCCCGGCCGCCGGCGCTCCCCCCTCCCTCGCCCGCGCTTCCCCGCCGCCCTCTCGGCGCAGCTCGCGGCCCTGGTCCTACCTCCAGGAGCTGCACGTAGCTGGCCGGGAACCAGCCGCGCAGCCCGTCCTCTTTCTGCCCTTCCCACCAGCCGCCGTCCGGCACCTGCAGCACCGTGATCAGCTCCCCCGCGGCGAAGCGGAGCCCTTGCCGGTGCCGCTCTCCGGAGAAGGGGTACAGCGTCTGGCAGCGCGAGCCCGACATGCTGCCAGACAGGTGGCCGCGCCCCGCCGCAGCCCGCCGCCCGCTGCGCGGCCTCGGCCGCCGCCGTAGCTCAGCGCCCGCCCGGGGCGCCGCCGCCCGCCCCACGGCGCGCAGGGTTGCGGGAGGACCCACGCTGGCCGCGCCCCTCGCCCGCCCCGTTCCGCTCCCAGGGCGTGGCGGCCGCCGAGCGCGGGCGAGAGCAGGGCAGCCCCGGCGCCGGGCGCCCCCGGACGCTACCGGCTCGCAGGACGCGGTGGGGGAAAGGCGGGGGGGGG
>CM021748.1:238258-295583 GCA_011075105.1 Heteronetta atricapilla
GAGGAGAGGAGGAGAGGAGGAGAGGAGGAGAGGAGGAGAGGAGGAGAAGAGGAGAAGAGGAGAAGAGGAGATAGACGAGAAGAGGAGAAAGAGAAGGAGAAGGAGAAGGAGAAGGCCCCGGGGTGTGCAACCCACTCCGTATGACTTGCATGCCTGCGGGACACCATGTGTAAGAGACTGTGTGACAGACGCCGTGTGTGTGTGTCAGTTAGAAACACCACGTGGGTGTCAGTGGCACACTGTGACGCCGAGCGCATGTCTGTAAGTGACACCGTGTGTGTGACCCTGTTTACGTGTCTGTATGCAAGACACCACCACATATACGATCATTTTGGTTATGATTGCCCATTCCATTGAAACATGGGATTAGAAGAGAAAGGGGGGAATTGAATAAAGGGTTAAAACAACTAGGAATTGCAGATGGTCCTAAATGAGTGGGATGCTTAGGCAGGATGTGCAGAACAGCAGAACACCAGATAAGAAGCAGCAGCATTGTCCTTGGGATGCCAGAATAGGCCATAAAACTAGAGATAGCGGGAATACCAGCCATGAAACCAGCACAAAGAGAGTCTGTGAACGAGCAGGTGTCCAAAAGTGTCCACTCAGCAGAAAATTGGACTAAAGGTGAAAAGTACACTGGGAGGAAGACTCGCAGCCTTCCTCCTTGGGATCACCGCCCACCCTTTGACGACCACTACTCAAGGACTAAAAACAGATCTGCACAAGCGTAAAGCATTAAGAGACTAATTAGCATACGAAGCGGGGCTAGGCGGAGCTAGGAAATGAATATGTATAGATGTGTTGCGAAACTTAATACATATGTAATATTTTGGGGGATAAAAGAGAATGCAAGAGAGCGAATTGGCGCGCACGACTTTGGTGGGACTACCCCCCGTGTTGCCCAGCGCTGAATAAACATACCTACTTTACAATCTTACTGATTGTGGAGTCAGTTTTTCGCGATTCACCATGTGCACAACCTGCTCTGGGTGGGCATGCCAGGCTCACTCTGCAGCACATCTGTGCCTCCCATGTCTGTAAGACACACGTCTTTGTGCATCCAGGTGTGTATGAACCTGTGCATGTGGCTCTGTGCAGAAATGCACACCTGACTCATTGCATTACATGTGACTTGCACACACATTATGCACACATACCTCTACATGTATGGACACTGATGGGGATGTGTGCATGAAGCCTATACATACAGGTATTTGCAACCTATTGAAGGGTGTGCTGCCGGGCCAACTGCTCGGGGGGGGGCATAGAGATGGGCTTGTGTGAGAAGCCCATATCACACATGAGATCTCCTTGTGTGGGGGTGTACCTGAGACACAAGATACACATACCTGAGTGATTGTACTATTGTGTGTTGTGTTTTCAGGACACACATTCGTGTATGTGAATCCCACAGCTACATGTGCAAAACTTAGCCTTGCATGAAGACATACACTTTTGCTGTCAGACCTGTGTGCGAGAGACTGTTGTGTTACTGACTGGTGTTTATGTAACTCTTAGGCTGAGCTTTGTGTGTTTGTGTATGGTTCACCCTGAATGTGCAAAAATCACTTATAGATAAGACTGACCTCTGTTTGTGTTTACGAAACAATCGTATGAGACCCAACCACATCTGTATGACTGTGTGTTTGTGTGTAAGCATGCTGTATGTCACTGAATGGGTGAATCCCGCTTGTGTGTTTTTTGTACCAGACTTGTTGCAGTGTGCACCACGGTGTGTACAGCTCCATGTATAAGGCCCTCATCCATGTTTGTGCTACCCACAATCTGCACCTCTAGGATCGTGTCTGTAGTACATGTGGCATGTGGATGAGAGGGAGAGGCACACTTCTGCATGTGCAAGACTCAAGAAAGCATTAATGTGTCAAAGGAATGAGGCAAAATGAGTTGGATCTGCCTTACAGACATCCCACAGCCATATCTAAGCCTGCTACCCAGCATCCTTTTGTAGTCAGTGGGGAGAAGGCAGGACACAAACCTGCTGCATTTGGAAACCTGTGGGACAAGACACCAGGAGCCCTTGGGTCCTTCTCTCCATGGGCAGGTCTGGACATGTCCAGCTCACATGTCCACATCGCCTTTGATGCGCGCTCTGTTGATTGCCTCCCAGACACTGTCTGTTCATGGGTGAGCAGGTACACAGTGTCGCATTAAAGGGGTGTCGACGATTAACCATTATGGGTCCGGTTGGATTCAGGGTAGCTGATTAACCGTTACAGGTCCAGTCGGATTCAAAGCACTGAGCACTGAACTACATGGTCATGGATTGACCAATAATGTATAACCATCCTTACTCTAGTCACATTCAATGAGAACTGTCATGGCTAGGAACAATGTAATCAAGTGTAATTTATTATAGCAACAGGTACACAAGTTCTTTGGAGTGCCGGCAATAGTTACTGTCTGCAAAAGCAAGCTAGCATGCATGAATACACAGGTGTGCAGCCTGGAAATTAATGCGTTAAAAGGCACAAAGGCTCTATAGAGTTTTCTAAGTTTTCTGCGGAGACACACAGTGTAATCAAGTGTTCAAATCTCACTCAAAGGCATCCCAATGGGGTGGAAGAGAGGCTCAGCCCGTTGACTGATCCCAGGAGTCAGGAGGTCCTTGAGATGGTGTATTCCCTCAGGATGGTATCTGCCCTGACGATGGTATCTTCCCTAACATCCTCTCTCTCTTAGACCAATTTATATTATTTTCTATCTTTTAGGTGGACCTTGAGTGACTCTAGTCAAGCATATCTTAGTTATCATTGGTGAAAAGTTTTCCCATCTCCGTTTAAAGTAATAGGCTCCAAGAAATTCAGAGTGTGTGTTCAGTGAGGGGTGGTCGCAACTTGGAGGGGGGTAGCTTTTGGGATGGAGATGTGTTTTGGTATTATAATGATATTATAATAAACAAAAGTACACTAGAGTCCAGCATTTGTCAAAACCTGACAGGTCATTGGCTCAGGGTAGCAAAAAGTGCGGCTTAATGGTTTCGGTGTGCACAAGAACAATTGAGTCCCCACCTGGTCACAGAGCCTAGCCATGGTGTCTTCACTCCACTGTATGCTCCGTGCTGTTCCTCAGAGCCAGCACACCAGGTTCCCCCAGCACCGTAGCATCTAAGATCGGAAACCTAGGGAACACTCAGGTAATGCAGCTATGCCCTAACCTGAAAGCCTCTTCAATGCTGTACATTTTCTTTAAAATGTGAATGTTAGTTTTATTTTCCTAGTTACTTTAGGCAACTGCACCACACACAGGCATCTACTTCCAGTACACTTGTGAAAATCACAGAATAACAGAATTGTAGAGGTTGAAAGGGACCTCCAGAGATCATCAGGTCCAACCTATCGCCAAAGCAGGTTCCCTAGAGCAGGTTGCACAGGTAGGCGTCCAGACGGGTCTTGAATATTTCCAGAGAAAGACTCCACAACCTCCCAGGGCAGCATGTTCCAGTGCTCTGTCACCCTCACCATGAAGTTCGTTCTCATATCAGTGTGGAATTTCCTGTGCTCCATTTTGTGGCCATTGTCCCTTGTCCTGTCCCCACAAACCACTGAAAACAGGTTGGCCATATCCCTTTGACTCCCACACTTCATGTATTTATGAATGTTGATAAGATCCCCCCTCAGTCTTCTTTCCTCAAAGCTGATCAGACCCAGGCCTCTCAGCCGTTCCTCGTAGGTAAGATGCTCCAGACAACACACCTCCCTGGAGAGGTTATATGAACAGCAAATGGGAGTTTGCTCTCTTAGAATCTTAGTTAGTTATGTGCAAGGGTGTGAGCCCTGAACTCGTTGTACATGTGTTTGAGAGACTTTGATGGTACGCACACACTTTATCTCACAATCATTATGTGTCATTATCACAACAGCTGTGCCTTGTCTGGCAAAAAGCAACTGACCCGATTATCATGGCATACATCCATGTACATCTTTCAGCAGTTTTCTCTAACAATGTCATTGCTAGATGGGAAGAACTACATTTGAACCAAAAAAGCAACACATTTTTTTTTCAGAAAACACAATCCAATCTATGCCCATGTTGGAACACAGATACAAATAGTACAGAGCTTTCATGTACAACAATGAATTTTATTCTAAATTTTACTTTTCCTTCTTATGTTTAGTATTAATTATTTTTTGTTAGTTTCTGACATTTTTTCCTCTGCTATTTTTATTCTTCCAGCTTGTTCTGCTTTCTCATCTCCCTTTCTGATATTTTTAGTGGCTTATGTTCTGTAGGTAAACTTTCTCAGTGAGAAATCCTTCACTAGGTTTTTAGTTCTTTGTCCATTTCCTGAAACAATTACAAACTTCAGCTTTTCAGGACTTTACATCTACTAGCAGACAGGTCCAAATGTAAACACTACCTTCATACATATTTTACGTTATCTTTCTAAATGTGTTACTACAACTTCACTTTGGTTGTGTACAAATGTCCAACCTGACAACAGAAAGGCTTTGTTCATGACAGAGTAACTATAAGTCACTTTCAGTCACTCAGAGTATGTTTCTTGAACAGGTCCCCAAAGCAATCCTTATTTCATTGTGCAGATAATTATATGGTCAGTTTTTCTTTAGATGTGCCTGGTCCTTCTTCTCAACTTGACGAATGGCTTTACATGCACAGAGAGCAGCTCTCTCACCAAAGGCTTATACATATGTTTGCTTCTGCATCATGTCTTCTCTTTATTGTGGAGGATATTCTTGTGGAAGTGACTTGTTCATTATAAGAAAAGGGATTTCTGGGCATAGAAAGTATTTTCATATAGCATAAGAAATGAGAACTAGAGACACTGCATGGAAGATAAAAAAGCCATCTTAGGAGTATGAAGGTTTGCAGCAGCAATGGTATAGAGCATTGGAATGAATTATTCGGCTTTTAGTTTCAGTCTCGTTTTCTATCATCTGTTCCAGCTCAGCTAAAGCATCTTGTTGGGATGCAAGTATTCTCTGGCTAGTACTCAGCAGGCCTGACTGATGCTCAAAACAATCCTCTGGCTGTAAGAGCTCTACAGATTTATTTCCTGAGCCATCACAACTGTCATATTCTGTCATCTGATCTGGGAGAGTATTCCAATTAGCAGTGAATAGCCCATTCTAGAATTAGTGTCACATGAACACATTCTGTATTAAAATTAGATGAATCTCAACTTGAGAGGACCTTTTTCTCTGTGTGCTACCAAAAAAGTCTAGGATGAAGACCTTAGTCTTAGATATCAAACTTTTAAACAAACCTTAGTGTCACTAAAATGTTGTCTGTGAATGGGAAAAAGCCAACTTCATATAATGCTGCAGAGAGCCTCAATTATAGTCATCAGTCAGAGATGAATTAATCCTTATTGGCTTGATTTTACAGATTGTATCTGGAGCTTAAAGTGACCATCACTAAAGCCCTGTACAGATGTGGAGATTCCCTGAAGAGGGGGCTAAGAACATCATGGGAGTAATGTAAAGTCCACATCTGACAGGAGTAGAAACAGCATGGTCCATATTTTGTTTCTTTAATGCAACAGCTGACAATCTCTTTAGCCCATGGAAAAATAATAATAATAATAATAAATAAAAAAAATCCTTCAGAGCTCAAAACGAGAAGGAGCTAGCATAGGTGCATGGGAGAGCTTTTTTTAGTTATGACAGACAGCTGTAGGTTCACTTGAAAAATTGGTGGCCACACCTATTTGCAAGACAGAGCAACACCAGGTATCATGAGGCCAAGAATTAGCTAAGAAAGAGACCAAAAAGAAACCACATGTAGCAGTAGATCTTTAAATGATCTTTGCAGTCTAACTGCCTAGAAGAAATTAGTTCGGTTGTTGGAGAGGAAGTATTCCAAACCTGTACATAAAAGATATTACCAGGTTTTAAAATGTTTAAATGCTACAGTTTTTGATGGGAAGGGGCTATTTCCAATGCTTTGAACAGCCAAAACATAAGAACAGATACAGGAGCTCAGAACAAAATTTAATCTAGACTACAGTCTTTCTGACAGCAACTCAAAGAGAATGCATGGGGTAGAGTCAAAGAGCAAGAAACCATACAGCAGTTTTTTCCTTGAATATTATCCCATCATCAACCAAACTGCAGTTTACTAACTTCCTAAACTAGATATCCTACAGTATCACACTTGGAAATTTAAGCATCCAGGAATTCAAACATTCCAGGCAGAGGACTCAGAATCATGACTCATGTTCGTATGACCAAATATGTGTTTCAAGCACAATACAAAAATGAATTTGATAATACAGAATAGCTTTACCTTTGATTTCTGCCTGTTTCAGAGCCCTGTTCAGATGGCTCTGCTGACATTGGAACTCTCCTTGTACAAGGTCAGTTATGAAAATATGATCAGATCAGATGTTCTGTTCATTGCTTGACTGTGGCCACTGTAGAACTTAGTGATGTTCTAGGGTAGGTTTAGTCATCTGTACCTATGTCATCTGTCAATGCCCAGAGCGGTACCTACTATTTTAGAGCCAGACTTAAGCAAACACAGTCTCTGTCTATAAAGGGACAGCGATATGACATGAACAAACAGCTTGTGGTGATTCACCTGAGACTAAACTGGATTTGCCTGCCAGGATAATTCACCTGGAGATCTTACTGCTTCCATTCACCCCCTTTCTTCAAAACAAGCTGAGAATAACAAACTGTTGTGATAACATCATCCTCCGTACAGTCAACATACTCTCTGTGGAGAGGCAGGGCAGGTCACACCCTATTACATGACAGGCACAAATATAGTCATATAAATGTGATTCATAACTCTGACTCTTCAGCTTAAGAGTTAGGTATCACCAACACCCTGTTGTCACAAACCACCTTGCTTGAAATGTTGATGCCATGACTTCTCTACAACAGTTCAGTGTTCAGTTCTTTCTGCCTGGGAGTCTGGAAAATCTAAGTCACAAAAATGCGCTCTAATCAGCTGGCTACGGATTTCCAGGAGAGAACTGCTGTCAGTCCATCTTGCTGCTGCTCCTGTTGGTGCAAGCTAAATATGCATTGGGTAAGAGACCAGGACATTCAATAGTGACAAGAACATTCACAAACGAGAGCATACCTCTAGACCAAACCAAAGACTCCCAAGCATTTATATTAATTAAAACAAATACCATAACCTTGTCTTCCCTTCTCCCAGATGAATTCTATAGCCAGAACTTTAAGCATCTATCACAATTTTAAGCATTTCTTTATTGAAAGTTCAGCTATTTCATGCAAAAGAGAAAAATGCTTAGGAGGAAGGAAGGAGTTATCTATAAATCATGTTGTTTCAGTATCAGTAACCAACAAGCTGTGGACATTTGTTTTTCAATTTCTAGGTGCTATATAAGAATATAAGACAAATAGCTATGGGTTAGACCACAGGTCTGTCTGGTTTGTTATCCTCTTGCCAGCAGTGTTTATTAGCAGAAGTCTAGGAAAAAGGACAGGTGCAGAGACTTATTTCTGCAGAATATCCTCTGGATTTCCTGCTAATGATAGCTCAGATCCTCCTCAGTGAGAAATGGTATCTTGTATTTAGAAGAGCTCATTTCCATTCTTTTGGGCAGTTATTTTTTGAGCCCATGAAAACTTTTTACTAAAAAGTAAGATCCTGTAGCCAGCTTTTCCAATTCAGGCACTGTATTTTGGAACCTGCTTCTTGCCTGTTTTGTCTGAGGCAATGTTGGTCCACTGTCATAAGCACAACTCAACTACGCTGACCTTTATAATGTTATAGCTGCACTGATGACCAAACTTGAACAGTTGAACTGAAAGTTACCTGCATGTAAAGACGTGGACATGACCATACATGAATCACTTACTTTACGCATCTTAAGGAACTTGTCCGAGATCAAATGAAGAGGCATTCGAAAAGCAGGAAAACATCCCAAGATGTCTCTGTTGAAAACCCATAAACCTTCCTTCAAATATCTTTCTCTCTGGTTTAGCATCAGTCTCAGTGGTGTGATCTGGTCTTGCCAGATCATCTACAACAGGTTTCTGGGTCCCAGAGCATCTGAACTTTTATTTTGATTACACGGAGAATTAGACTTTTAGCCAGCTAAAAGAGCAATCCAGCTAGGCAGTCCTCCAGACAAACTTCCCCTGGGTGTGCTCATTTGGACATTGATATTTCACTGATACTAAACTTTGCTCTTCATCATGAACTGCTCATTACTTGAATTCCATCAGGAATTTCTTATGTCATGAAAGAGCAGAGATTCTGCCTGAGCACCCTGAGCAGGACTGACTGCTTTCTGTGGATAAAGTCATTGATCTGTGTATGTGTGTGTGCCTGTATCTGCAGAATATAGATGTCTTAGTGTTTTCCTCTCAATAATGTCTCTGTTCTGCAACCATCTGTGTATAAAGCTGCTATTCTCTCATGAACAATGAGTCATACAGGAAAGTCTCTAAGAAATAGACAAAAACTATGCTCATCCCTAGTACTGAAGATGAGGATTCAGTCCCACAAGCTCTCTGGAAACGCAGCATTAGTTTTCCCTTAACAGCTTTAATCTTTAAAATCTGCTGTTGCTGACACAAACTTAAAAACAACATGTTGGCAGTAAGCTGTCTGCAAACTGGCACTTCAAGTCCACTGCTTGCCCTCTTCTTGGAACTTTCTAACAAAGACCCAATACAGAACTGCTTACTATGACCAAACTTTTCCTCATTCCATTTTCCAGTGGGGATCTACTAAAAATAATTCCCCACTTCTTTCTCAGCCCTCACAGATGACTCTCTCCAGCTCTTTCTTTTACATTTCCAAACTACTCTGCAGCTCTGCAAATTGCAGTGGGAGAGTTGGAAAAAGTTAGGGTCACTGCTCCTTGTGTCCAACAAGCTACACCTAGACCTGGAGCTGCCCAAAAGATTGTGAAGTTGGCCCTGAGAACTATCTGAGACAGTGATCCATACTGGTATCAAAGAATAAGGTCAAGAGCAAAGGTCTTGCACCTGAGTCAGGGCAATCCCAAACATGAATACAGCCTTGATAATGAGTGGATAGAAAACAGTTCTGCAGAGAAGGAGTTGGGGGTACTGGTGGATGGAAAACTCAACATGAGTTAGCAATGTGCACTTGCAGCCCACAGAATCAACTGTATCCTGGGCTGCATCAAAAGAAGCGTGACCAGCAGGGCAAGGAAGGTGATTATCCCCTTCTACTCTCCTCTTGTAAGACCCCACCTGGAGCACTGCATTCAGCTCTGAAGCCCCCAACATAGGTAGGACATGGACATATTACTATGAGTCCAGAGGAGGACTGGAGCACCAGTCCTGTGAAGAAAGGCTGAGAAAGCTGAATTTATTTAGCTTAGAGAAGAGAAGGCTCTAGTGAGAACTTATAGCGGGCCTACAAAGAAAGATGGGGAGAGACTTTTTATCAGGGAATGTAGTGATAGGACAAGGTGTAACAATTTTAAACTAAAAAAGGGTATGTTTAGATTAGATAAAAGGAAGAAAATCTTTGTAATGAAGGTGGTGAGGCACTGGACCAGGTTGCCCAGATATATTGTGGATGCCTTATCCCCAGAAGTGTTCAAGGCCAGGTTGGATGGAGCTTTGCGCAACCTGATCTAGTAGAAAGTATTCCTGTCCATGGCAGGGGGCTGGAACTAGATGATCTTCAATATCCCTTCCAACCCAAGCTATTCTATGATTCTAATAACAACAGCCTTAATTTCACATATCCAATGAGGTTTGGGTACTTAGAAAATAAACGAAAGAAAGGAAATACCCAGAAGATTTTCTTAGAAAGTCTCCTGTGGCCAGAAAGAGTACAGAAAGAAGCATTTCTGAAAATCAAGTGAGCTTCTCTGGCTAGTGGGGAAGTTTCTGTTTTGGGTCATGTTGTCAGACACAGTGGAAAGAAAAGGTTACAGGGTTTTCATGGTCTCCATTGCCCCAGAGAGGTAACTAAGATGATTAAGAAGATTTGAAATAAACGGTGACATATCCTAATAATGTAATGTACTCCAGATAAGTAGACCATACCCAGGAAACATGCACATGATGAATTCAAATTTTCAGTTAGTTTAGAATTTTAATTGGAAATTTTTATCTTAGATTTTAAAAGTTCTCTAATATTTTAGGTGATAAGTAAGGGTTAGAGATACTAATACATGAAAGGAAACATGATCCTGTGGGCGTGAGTGAAGCTGGGTGGCTGGAGTTGAACCAGATGTTAAGATCAACATATAAAATGAGAATAATCGAATCACAGAATGTTTGAGGCTGGAAGTGATCTCTGGAGGTCATCTAGTCCACAGGCAGGGCCACCTAGGTCTACTTGCCCAGGACTATGTCCAGATGGCTTTTAACTATCTTCAAGGATGGAGATTAAAATCCTATGCTATATAATGGGAAAAAGATATTGCACTTTATATCTTAAGTCATCATTTTGGGCACTGAAGGAAGTGATTGGATAGCTCACTTGGATGCTGTCTGAGAGACCATCCATGCTATCCTTCCTCAGCCACCACCCCTCCTGTTAGCTGCATCCTTCTGACCCTCCTGTGGCTGGTATCAGTTTTGCGTTCTCCATCCTTTTCACTGAATTGATCAGTCTTCAACCAGCAGAAAGCCACTGCTAGGTGGGTTCACTGAATCACTGAAAAATGTGGCTTGGAAGGGCTATTGGAGGTCTTCAGTCCAATTTCCTACTCCAAGCAGGGCTAACTTCAAAGCTAGATAAAATTGCTCAGGGCCTTGCTCATGGGAATCCTGTAAATCCCGAAGGACACAGATTCTCTACAGAGTCTCTGGGCAGCATGTCACAGGGTATCACCACTCTCATGGCAAATAATGTATTTGTCAAAAAACGTCTTCCTGGTTTGCAACATGAGACCATTGCCTTTTGGCCTTTCACTTTGCACTTGCAAGAAAAGCCTGGATGCATCTAATTTGCACCCCCCCCCCCTTTTCAGCAGTGTGTTTTAGTTACATAGTCCCTAAGCCTCCTCTTCTCCAGGCCAAATAAAATCTAATTCCTTTGCATCTTCATACGGCCTCTGTTAGAGTTGACTGATCATACTAGTGGCTTTTGCTGGATTCTCTCCAGTATGTCAACACCTCTAATACAATCGGGGGTTGGGGCGTGGCGAGCATGGCAGAAAACTGTACAAAGTATTACTGAAGCAGTCTCATCAGGGTCAAATAAAGTGAATAATCACATCCCTCCACCCGCTGGATCCATTACTAGCTACTTACTAATGCAATACAATCCAATGACTAGTTAGCATTATTACTACAGAAGTGCATTGCTGACCTATGTCTAGCTTGTTTTCCATGAGGATCCCTAAGACTTTTCTGCAGAGCTGCACCCTAGCCAGTCAATTCCTAGTCTGCACTGAGGCAGGGAGTTGTTCTATCCCAGGTAGAAAATATAACAGGATTTATTATTTCATAGAACAAACATATGAGGTCAGTTAGACCAAAATTTACCAGTTGAAAAGTTACCTCAGTCTTCTTGTGCTTTGTCTGGTACTACATGTGATGAGCAATGGTGACATACAGGAGCAATGTTTCATCCCTGAGAAATCCTAATTTTCTGCAAAATATTTTTAGAGCTGCCCAAGGTCCAGTGTCAGTCACACATATGCAAATGGCCTCTAACTCTCAGCACAATTTACCGTTTTTCTCACAAAAGGCCCTGCAGGTTTGAAAGAGAACCTTGTAGGCCCCTGGAATGAATCCCACTTCCATCTGTTTCCCCAGGACCTCAAAGGAGCAGCAGGCACCATGACTAGAAAGGATAAGCTTTGTGTGTGCATGGCATGTTTTTAAATCAGCATTTTAATCCTCCTTCTGACTTCACAGATAGGAAAACAAGTAGGAGTTCTTAAGTACACCTTGAGGTATACTAACGTTCTACTACATTCTTAGTACCCCTTGAGGTATGACAAAGCTCCAGCTCTCCTATTAAGCTTATTTGTTACTGTCATAAAATAAAGAGTATGTCCTTTTTATTTCCTCAGTATAACTTAAATTACTCATAGGTCAACTAACAGTAGTATGTTTCTTGCTCTTAAAGAAATAAATAAAATTTATTTAGGAACCCTAGCAGCTGTCCTATTTCAATTTTCTTCCAGCTTTCTGTTTGGTTGGTTTTGTCCTCTTTACTCCCTGTCCTGTTTTCTAGAAACTGTCTGCTTCTGTTCAGAATGCTAATACACTTCATTTCTTATAAATTTAGAAACAAAAGCTAAGTACAGGGATACAGAAATAAAGAAATACAAAAAAGCTCCAAAGCTGGGCAGAGCTTAGAGCTGCTTACTGGAATTGCTAGGTACGGACCTACATTCACATTCTTCCCAGTCTATGGAGGCTCAATGCCACTGTCGTGTCTTCTCAGATCCTCTCTGTGTGAAGATATTTAGTTGAACAGTGTGCAATTTTTGAAGAACAGATAACACAAATGTTTGCTTTTATTTTCACATTTATAGCTAATTTAAAGGTGTGACCTGTTTTTTTTATTATTTTATTTTATTTTTCCCTCAGCCTAAGAGCAGTTCAAGACTTTGGCCTGAGTGCTGTGCCCACCATCAGCTTGAACAGTGCACTCTGCCTCTGTACAGTTGTGATGAGTAGTATAGATATGGATTAAGTCTTTAACATTTACCTTGTCCCTTCTGTGTCTCACCCAGAACTGTCTTAAATGAGCATGGTGACATGATCAGAGGTCATGAAAGGAAGACACTGAAGCTTTTTGGACTGATGATGCTAACATATGACCTGAACACCTAACAAGCTGATTTACTGAAATACAGCTGCAGAGAAACAGCTGATCACACAATATGATCCTTCTTAATGCTGACTGGCATGCCCAGACTAAACCAGTGCTGGCTCATAGATAATACATGTATCTGGTCACTCCATTATCTCTCCTTTTCTGGTACACTGCAACAAAGTAAAGGAAACAGAGGGTTCTACATGACATCTCACCTTATGACAACTACAACGCACATCTAGAAGCTTCTAGGAGTTCAAAGAAATTTTCAGATGAAGGCTTTGCTTTCAGCTTTATAAATGTGCTTGTAGCTCTCATCATGTTAAAGAAAAAAAAATAGTGGTAAAAACCACTCCTGCAGAACCAAACTTCAGTGCAGATATCATTTCTCCTCTTTGCATGTTTCTTCCTTTATATACAAATAAAATTGTAAGAACTGGTTTGTACTTTACAAAAGGATAAACCCTGCTAATCTACTGATTTATGTGCCAGCATTATGCTTACTACAGCACCATTTGTTGGCTGAGGCAGACATGGTCCTAATGTGCACAGCTGTGCAATGAAAACTGTATCATGTCACGTGAGTGTGGGCAGGACTTGCCAGTTTAGAGGGGATTGGACGCAATGACAGTTCAAGTCAGACTTCTGTGTTTGTTACATTGCTAACCACACATATCTCTAACAATTGAAAATGCCATGCTGAGGAACGTACCAGTTAAATCCAATCACAGCAGGTAGCCATGGAGCAAAAGGAGAGAAACAATAAGATGATTTTGACCAGCTTGACAGGCAGGGATCACAGACCATCATGTGATGGGGCATTAGTAGACAAAACACCAGAGAGCTATGACTGGCGCAAAGAACCCTGAATACAACTGAGATGATGACCAATGAGGAGGCAAATGGGTTACGGCCAACAGTGATGACAGGGTACAAAACAAGGAAGGATGACAGAAGCCCAAACTGAACACAACATACAAGAACAATTGCCACAATTGTTTCCCAAAACAATTTTTGAATTCCCCAAATGAGAAAGGAATGAGATGGAAGGAAAAAGGAGTAAGATAACGGAGGTAAGAATAGTGCGCCACTAAGTATTGAATGAGGGGAGGAAATCTGGTAGGTGTGACCAGCTGATGTGTGTTGATGGCACCTGTGTCCAAATACAAAAATGAAACAAAATAATGATCAGAGCCACTGACACTCAGAACCACCTGGCTGAACATGACTACCCCACATGGCTCCTATTGACATTAAACACAGAGACATTTTAAAACTAAAAAATTGAAGCTACAGCCAATTAATTGGCTCCTTATCTTTGTTTTTGAGAAATGATTATATATTTCTATTAAATGATCCCTTTTTTCACTTAAGTCTGATACTTAGAAAATGACAAGCAGCTCGATAAAGAGCTGGGCAATGGTGGCCTAGAATGACCCCTTCTTTTTCTACTCACCACAGAGTGTGCCGAAACCCAGTGTATCCGAGTGGAACTTTGAGGTGAGAGTACAATCCCACCATGTTACAGAAGCCTGAAGTTGGTGGAGGGAAACCAAGACCGTGGAAAGGGATGGGGCTACTTCGGGAGGCTCCTTGGACAGGCGGAGGACTCAGACATGGCCCTGCTCCAGCACCACCCTGGGAAGAGGTTTCTGGCTGACGTTTCCAAACCTTGAACACGGAGACGCCGACTAGGGTTCAGTGAGTGACGCCCCTCAGGCTCTGGGCCTGCACATCGGGACACACGAGCTTCCTCATCTTCGGAAGCGAAACCAGGGCTGAGGAGCCGCGACTGTGCGTATGGTGAAAGCACTTCTCCCCCGATGGGCGGAAAGAGAAGGAACGTTCCCTGCCGCAAGGCCTCCGGCCCGGCCCGGAACGCCTGCCAGCAGGCCCGGGCCACCGCCCGGCGGCTCCGGCTCAGCAGCGCAGAGGACGGGACGGCCTCCACCCGCCACCGGTCCCGGGGCGGCGCGGAAGCGCCCTCTGCAGGCGCCACCGGCCCCCGCAGGCTGGGTTTCCGCGACCGGGCGGCGGCACGGCCCCCCCGAGCCTGGCCTCCCGGGAGCCACCCCTGCGGCCCCACGGCGCGCCGGGGCTGCCCAGCGCTGCAGGAGAGCACTGGCAACGGGCTACCCCTCTCCGCGGTCGGGGCGGAGGCTCGGCGGAGTCCTCGTGGAAGCTACGCCAGCCACTCAGCTTCCTCCCCCCACGGCGCTCCGTGCGGCGGATCCCCCCTCCTCCCTTGGACGCTCACGGCCCAGCCTTCCCACCCCACGCAGGCAGCAAGGACCAGACCGCCTCATTTTCCCTTTCTTCTACAAGCAGGTTTATACACCACAGGAAACAGCGTATGCAGCAAATCCCCACACATCCCTTAGACACCGCAGATCCCCACACATGTACTGTATGGAGCAGAGGGTCTACCCTTTCCCACAGGACTGTGTCAGGGATTGCTAAGACAGAAGAATGGAGCGGTTCCAAAGTGCTGGTATTGTTCCAAACTTATAAAGAGATTTTTGCTGACTCATCCCCTCCTCCTTCCTCCCCTTCCCTCCCTTTCCCCTTCTTTTTTATTCTGTTCTCCTGTTAATTGTTAACTTGTGTATATAAGCATGAAAGTTGAAAACATAGAGGACAAATGAGGTGTCTGTGTCCACTACCTTGGGAAACATTTGCCTTGCATCGGGTGTAACCCATCCTTGGGTAACTGCTGCCCTACCTACTCTCAATCTCATTACAAATTGATAGCCCTTACAGTCATCAGTGTGTCATGCAGGTTTGTTTTTATTTCTCATATCTACTTAGGGTTGACTATGAATGTAGAGGCCATACAGCAGTTACATGCATACCTAGTGATTAGAAGCAGGTAATGAATATTTGTTGTATGCATAGAAGTCTCTCGTGTCAGGGAGCCTGCAGCAGCTCTGGTCATGGACCTCATTCTTCTGATTTCTAAATGTGAAATATGTTAAACAGAATAAATAAATAAAATATTAAATAAATAAATATGCAGGTTATCGGGGGTAATTGAATTACTTGGGGGGTTGTTACAGGTCTGTGGCTATTGCACATGCTATGCCATATTACTGGCAAAGAAGTAATATCTCCCAATTCTAATGAAAGACCTGGATTCTTACAGTAGATTATATCTGGTATGTATCTTGGGAGGCACCAACAGGACTTTCAAAAAACACTGATTTTGAATAAGTGCCAACTCTATCCTTCCTTTATGATGACAATCCAGTGCAAAAGTGGGAAAAAGCTGTGGCTGCCAGGTGTTTGAGCAGAGATCTTTGTGGCACTTGGTGAATAGGAAGGGTCCTTCTCTGCAGCCTTTGAACTCACCTGTCTTCCAATACCACGGCTTTTGGCTCGCAGTTTGTTAACCTGACTTTCAGCAATATCAGCTCGTTCTTCAGCCTCTTCCAACTTGTGCTGGGTCTTACGGCATCGAGAGAGATTAATGTTTGCCTGTGCTTCCTGAAAGTCATGGTGCCATCAGTGACATGCACACAAACTGTCATCACCCTGTTCCACTTAACACCCTGCCCTGCTCCATAGTAATGTAACCTACTACAGTTAGCCTCACAGCTCCATCCTTTCAGTGCCAGAACTCAGTGCATTTGTACTACTAACAGCAACATGAGTACTGGGAAAACTGTCTGGTGTGACTCCAAATGTGTAACAACTCCATGATAATTACAGCTGTGCCTGCTCTGTTGTAAGCCAAAACTCTTTAAAATATAGGGAATATTCAAAGGTAATGGCCACCACTGTCCTATCAAACTGAATATTCACTTATTTTAATGAACATGGGAGACCAGACTTTTCAGAAATATCCACCCAGGACCCACAAAGATTTAAAGAGTCCTGCACTCACAGCTTCCTCAGCCTGTTGCTTGTATGCTTTCACTTTTAACTGTAGCTTGTCCACCAGTTCCTGAAGCCGGAAAATATTTTTCTTATCCTCTTCAGACTGAGAAATGAAAATAAAGTCATCCTGGAAAGATGGACCAAGGTGATGCAAATACAAGAAAGATACAGAATAGGGCAGAGGATTTGAAATACCTGGTAAGTGAGCTCCTTCAGTCTTCGTTCATACTTGCGAGCACCTTTCACTGACTCAATTCCTCGTTTCTGCTCAATGTCAAGCTCATTTTCTAGCTCATGAATCTGAAACAACAGTACCATGATAAAGACAGCAAGCTGCCAAGAAGGGCTGCTGATACCACTGTAGGGTTTTGCAGACTAAGGCCTGCAGAGAAAGTGGCAGTGCAGAGCAGCTTCCTGCAGCTCCTTCTTGGAGTTAGACTAGCTAAAACCCATTCACCATGCTACATTAGTAGTGACATGGTGTGTGACTCCACAGTTATTTATACAAATAACTTTACTGTGTGTAGCTGGGGCAGCTTTAATAAAAATCAGGCTTAAATCTGTCAGGGAGGAGGAAACTGAAACGGAAGGGAGGGTTCTGTCTGCGTTCTTCAGGTAAATAGGAAACATCTGTTTCATCTGTAATTTTCAAGTCTAGCTTGCCCTCATGAACAACCCGTCTGATGAGGGCTCCCATAGTACTATTGCTGTTCTGCAGTGTATGCAAGTCAAATTTGGACACCAATTGTTTTTCAGTGGATATTTCCTTCCACAACCAAAAGCACCTAACTCCCAGTCAATTGTGCTCTATCTTGTAACAGGAATAGATTGAGTGCAGTAAGTGGATCAGGCAAATGCTCCATCTAGCCTAGTGCTCTGGCTCTGGGAGTGGCAATAGCACATGCTATTTAGGGGCAGCATGGAAACCTGGCCACTTTCTACTCCCCTCACACTTGTCTAGCTTCCACTGTCATTAGATTAGGAGTTTCAGTTGACATATCTGCGCCTGTTCCCTTAAGTGTCTGTTTATAAACCAGCTGATTCCTAATCCTTCCACCACTGCCTCTACAGTTTTCCATGACAGCAGTTTCCAGAATTTCACTACCCAGTCTGTAAAGTACTTTCTTGTATCTGCTTTAAACTGACCTCAAGGCAAAGATCTGCTCTGTATCATTTGTCCTTCTAATATTGTGCATTTTGATGACTAACCATCACGAATGCATCTAGTTTACTACTTTCATGATTCTGTAAACTTTGATCACATCCTCCTCATCCATCTCCGCTCTGAACTGCAGAGTCCTAGCCTTGTTTGTCTTTCATCATAAGGCTTCACCCCCTCATCTGCCATTCCCTGGAAGGTTCTCTAACCTCTGGGTTCTTCTTGAGATGCAGAGACCAAAACACATGTAGTACATATAATATAGTGGCAAGTAATGCTCTCTCTCTCTCTCTCTCTCTCTCTCTCTCTCTCTCTCTGTCTTTGGTCTCAGTGCCCTTCCTAATAAAAACTAACTCTTTATTTATTTATATATATGTATTGGCTTTTTGCTTCTACTGCACATTGAGCAGTTTCTGAAACCTGTCATGGACTGAGATCTCTTCTTACTGCCAGTTCCAAATTTGTTCCCATGTAAGTATGTTTTTATTTTTCCCTAGGAGCATGCCTACACTGGTGTTCATCTGCCACCATCTTTGCCCACTCATTCAGGTTTTATGAGGTTGTTCTCAAGTTCCTTACATGGAGTGCAGCATTTGACTATTCAATGTAACTCATCAAACCTGCTGGAAATCCCTGTTGTAACCTTCCCAAGAGATTACAGCAGCCAAGGACAAACTCAGGACCCTGACCTTAGCGTACCCTAGTTTCTCCCATACCTCTGCCTCTAGTTTCTGGAGTTGCTTCTTTCCACCCTTCAGTGCCAGCTGCTCAGCCTCATCCAGACGGTGCTGCAGGTCCTTCACCATTTGTTCCAGATTCTTCTTCATCCTCTCCAGGTGGGCACTGGTGTCCTGCTCCTTCTTCAGCTCTTCTGCCATCATGGCCGCCTGGTTATAGTACAGAGTTATATCTTCACATCACTGACAGTTCTGTGCTCCCTTTGGGAGCAATTAACAATGCCCAGCTTCATATTGGTGTTTGGATCTCCACATTCTCAGTTAGTGCCTATGGTTAAGCTAAGGGTCTGTCATATAAGAACGATCACCATTTCTTGGTATTTCTACAGGTACTCTGCCTTGGAGGATGGGCAGGGTTGATGACAAGAAAAAAAAAAAAAGCATCCAAATGACTCAGGATCTAAAGTTTAAAAGCATCTCTGGTACTCCTAAATGTTTTTAAATATCTGGCTGTTTGGTGCTTAAGTTTCAGAGTCAGACTCCTAAGCAGTTTTTACCAATTAAATGACCCTGAATGTCTCCTAATAACAATGAAAAGCTTGTGCCTCTTGAACTCTTAAGAATCCGGAATAGCTGTCACCATGGTTTCATAAAAAGGACAGAGAAGCCATAGGGGAGCCTGCAGCATGGCTGCTGAGGGGGAACCAGAACTAGACACAAGCACATCATAATGTGATGCAATAGTGTAACAATTTTCTGTTTCACCTTCATACACCATTTCTAGATAGTTCTAAGATTTGTTTCTTCTGATACCATGGAACAGTTTCCTTGTTTAAATAAAATATTTCTCTTCTCCCTTTTTATTTCCTTTATCTCTTGCATAGAGAAGCACGTATGATTTTAGTCTCAATTCCTGTTTTCTGCTGTTATCTAAATAGGACTTGGTTCAGGCTATTCTTCCCATTTCCATTTTGCCATCATCTGTTTTTTGCTTTCAATTTACCCTGGAAGTCAAAGTGAATACCCAAAAGTGGGTATTAAAAAGAGGAGACGGGGAGCTTTTTCAGTACAGACTGGTAACAGAACATGAGTGGATGACCTAGACTGAAATGACAAGCAGTCTTCCATGACAAGCAGTAGGGCAGAGGCTGTGCAAGGCCCAGGTAGGAGGGATTGTGCATCGCTGATATTTTCTGTTCCTAAGTTGAATAACCATTTCTCCCCAGCCTGATGGCTATCTTTCTGAAGTGTAAATGTGACTGGAGTAGTATAAAATGGAAGAAAGGTAAGCAAGAGAACTCACATCTATGATTGCTTTTTTTGCTTTCTCCTCTGCATTTCTGGCTTCCTGAATGATCTCTTCAACTTCATTCTGTAAATGAGTAACGTCTGCTTCCAGTCTCTTCTTGGTGTTGAGGAGGCTTGTGTTCTGTTGAGACAGTCCAAAGACAGCTCATTTCCATACCATTTCATGCCAGACCAACGTGCCTATTACAAAGGAGATAACCAAATACCTGAGAGTGGAGAATCTGTACTCGCTCACTGGCATCTATCAGCTCCTGCTCAGAAACTTTCCAGACTCGTTCTGTCTGCTCCAGGGCAGCTCTCATCTCCTCAAGTTCTGTTGTCATCAGGTTGTTCCTACGCTCTGCCATAGCAAGCTGCTCCTTCAGGTCATTATTCTCTCTCAAAACATCATCCAAATGGAGCTGGGAATCCTTTGAAATTGAAAGCACCATGAGATTCAGAGGCAAGCAGAGTTTCAAAGTCGTTATAGGACAGTTGCCCTTCTGATCCCTACCTCGAGTTGCCCTCGCATGCCTTTGACGTGCTTCTGTGTCTCTGCCACCTGACAGTTGGCATGGCTCAGCTGTATCTCCATGTCATTTAGATCTCCCTCCATCTTCTTCTTCAGCCTCAAAGCATTGTTTCTGCTTCTAATCTCAGCATCCAATGCAGTTTGCATAGACTCTAATACCCTCTGGTGATTCCTCTTCAGCTGTTGAATTTCCTCATCTTTCTCTGCACTCCTTCTATCAACATCTGACTTCACTTGGTTCAGCTCCAGCTGAACACGCAAGACTTTTCCCTCTTCATGTTCTAAAGAGTCCTAGTAGTGTTGAAACATTATTATTTGTCTATGTAGTGTCCATTGCTAGGAAACACCCATGCAGAATTTTGACACTTCACAGTCAGTAACCCAGACGTGTTTGCATTACTGCGGACCTTTAGAAAAGGCCTAGCTCTGCAAATGCAGACTGCTGTTCCCATATACAGGAATTATTATACCTTAGTGGGATAGTAATAAATAATTTAGTAATAAGATTTCTTAGAACAGTGACTCCAATACCACAAGTTCTGGGCACTGAGAGCTATGTTGACACTGCAGAGATAACAAAACGTGTAAACATTAAATTGACAGGAGACAAGGCTCATACTGAGAAGAAGCTTGCCATCATTTATGTCTCAATGCTGAATTCTGTTTAGGGACTCTGCACTTAGTCCCTCCCAAGGTGTGAAGCCCCAGCAACTGTGTGAGTATTCTCCCCTTCCATACAGCCTTTTCCCTGTGATACTCATATCATCTAGCTTACAGTGTTTAGGAATTAGTGTTTGAGTCTGGGTCTTTAGAACCAGTGGACAGAAATAAGCACATCCAGAGGATTAAGCATTTAATGTAGCCCTGGCATTACTTTTTAGAACAGATGCTCCAGAGATACCTAGTTCTCCTCCTTGTTTCTACAAAGAGCCTATGGTGACTAATTCAGGATTAGACTGCTGACATTTAGATACAGAAATTGGACCAGATAGATTCTCATGGCCACTATAACTCTTGTTCCTACTGCTGTCGCATCTTGTATGATCTCAAAATCAGAGATGTGAGTTGTTTTTATTCCATTTTATTCTGTCTAAGGAGAGTTATGGAGAAAATGAAATGAAGCTCTTCATGGAAGTGGACATCACAAAAGGCAACAGTCAAAAGTTGATACAAGGGAAATCCCGACTGAACATTAGCATAAAAATATTTCCTTACGAGAATGATGCAGCAAGGAAAAAGGTTGTCCAGAAATACTATGAAATCTCCATCCTTGGAAATTACAAAAAGCAATTAGACAAGGCTCTGCATAACGTAATGTATTTTGACTAGGGAACAAACACTGTCAGAGTTTTGAAACAAATGACCTTTCTGTAGCCTTTCAGAGGAGCAAAATTAAAGTGCTATTGCAAAATGAGCTTAGTTTTAGCCTGGGACTGATTTTGTGTGAGTGTGCAAGATGGCACAACAAGCTATGCTACATTAGGAGAGGGGCAGTCTCTGTGTTATTTGTTCTGCTTTCTCCATTTGTGGTCTCTCCCAAAACAAGACCCCTTACTGAGGACACTTGCCTCTGCTTCTTCTAATGCTGCCTGAAGGTCACATTTTTCTTGTTCAGTTTGCTTTTTTGCTTTCTCCAGTCCATGATTAGTTTTTCCAGCTTCAGCAATCTGTTCAGTAAGATCAGAAATTTCCTCTGTAACACAGAAAACACACATTTAGCTCATCTTGTTGTCAATGGCATCTGCAAATGCTGTTTGGCAGTGGGAGTGACAGAAGAGATAATGGTGTATTATGAAATGGCAGTGAGAGGAAATAACAGATCCCGTCTCATGTGCAGTATTTATTTCTGATTACCTGCCATTTCCAGTTCAATGTGCAGGTTTAAAAATGAGGGGGACCAACTGGAGGGAGCTCAGAGAGTAGTATCAATTACCTCTGGATAGTGAAATCATATCTCCAGAGACAGTTCTGTTTGATTCACTTTTAATTCCCAAATTCTCCCCAGGGATCACTAAACTTCACAAAATGGAATTCCTTTACACAATTAGTTAGCTGATTAAATGTCAATCTGTTCTGCCACATCTGCATGGTGCTCCAACCAGAAGGCAGACAACAGCCCACAAGGTCTTTTCTAATGGTAATAACTGAAGAGGCCTGAAAAATATGAGTATTTGTTTTCATCAACATTTCTGTCTGTTCAGTTAACGTTGTCCCTATCCATGAAGGGGATTATGATGGTGTGAAGGAGAGGAAATATAATGATGGCATTAGAAACCATGAGGAAGCAGGATATTATCATAAGCTGTACTCATGAGCTTATAGGTGACCTTGTGATGAGCTGAGCAGGAAGGAAAGTCACCTAACCTGAGTTTTGTGGGAAAACTGTAAGAAACAAAAGCTTGGGAAGAGGCAGCATTCTGATACCCCAGAAACATGGAAGCATCTTAGCGTGATGGATCCCAGCTGACAGAGATCTGAGAACTTACGCTGGAGGTTCTTGTTCTCCCGTCTGACAGTCTCTGCCTGGTTAAGAACTTCTTCATAGGCATTCTTCATCCGGAATAACTCAGTGCTAAGGGAGCAAGACTCCTTCCGGGCAGCTTCCAGCTCAGCCTGACTCTCCTGGTACTTCTGCTTCCACTCAACCACAACCTGGAGTGACAGGAACCATCAGAGCATAAGAATGGCCCATTCTTCAACACTCCCGTCCCTGCACATATATGTAACAAGAACCTTAGAGGCATGTCGTTGGGTCACAAAATCTTCTTCATTGCACGTTCACTGCCTGTGACAATCAGTTCACTGGGATACATACTTCATCTGTTTCAAGGGCAGCTACTTATCCTCTCAGGCAATAGGAGTGTATGCCACCAAGCTCACAGGTAGGTATTTGGTTTCACAGCAACTTGGACACAATGTGGTTAGTCTGAATGAGGCTGTGTGAGCCTGTTTATTATTTCAGGACCCAGTGGTCTTGCACTCAGCTTGCCAAAAAAGATCGTGCTATTTTCTCCTATTGTCTTCTGCACAGCCCTGCATGCCATCTTCTTTAGTTCATCTACCCATTTCAACCACATACACAGGGCTATGCAACACCACTTGGGCAAACAGTGTTGAGCCTTCTTGTAATGTTATTAAAGGCAATGAAGTTTGGAACTGATTAAGGAGGTTGAAGCTATGCCTAACCTGAATAAAGGGCTGGAAGACTAGCACCAGCCAAAAGTAGGGGCTTGTTAGAATTTATATGAAAACTTTCAGTCTACTTGATCAAAGACTTGATACAGATCTTCCCATTCTCCCTTGTGAAAACTTCATGCTTCTTTAAACTATCAGAAATCTATGTTATTATCTGATATGGTTACTTGAGATTATTCACACTGTGACATTATCATTACTACATGTCCTGTTTGGTGCTCCTTACCCACAATTTTGCTTTTAAATTTAATTTATCTTACTGCGAGTGCAGAACTTTCATGCTTTCAGAATTTGGCCTGGACTATCACATTTTTATGATATTCGTATCTGGTAGGCTTTCTGAATTAACCTTGTCAAAATTCTTCTGCTTTTTATCAAATGCTGTACATGCTGCGTTCAACCTCTCCATGTCAATCATGAGGTCATCCACTTCCCCCTGTAGCCTCTGCTTTGTCTTCTCCAGTGAAGCACACTTTGAATTGACAGCCTCAGTTTGCTCCTCTGAATCCTGCAGCCGCTGAACAAGCTTCTTTCTGCAGGACAAGACAATCAGTACTGAGAGAAGGAAAATTCTGACATTCTGAGAAAATGGACAGGAAGGGAGTGTGGCATAGGAGAAAGAAGGAGAGAGCCAACATCCAAAGTTGCGATAGCATGATCAGATAACATCAATAGGAGCCTAGGATAACAAAGAATGCTTGGAGTGGTATGTAGGCTGGGAGAATACACAGAGGAGATACAGACATATGGGTAATCATAACTTGGAAGGGGGACTCACTAGAAATCTGGGAGAGAGGTAAAATGTGAGATGGAATCAGTGAAAAAACAAGAGTATCCAAGGGGTAGCCTACACCAATGTGGAGAGGAACCAGAAACACAGTATCATCAGTGTCAAGAATGTGATTTTTCAACTACTATGTTTAACTCTGTAGTTGTTAACTCTCTAATTGTCCATTCTGTGGAAACTTTCACAAACCTCCACTTCTCCTCCTTTAAACCTTGACTTCCTCACCTTTTCAGTCCCAACACCTCACAAAGCACATTGCTCTGCATATTCCCACTACAAACATATTCTGTTTTCCTCCAGTTCCTTCTCACATTTTAATATAAATATCCTTCTACTTGTTCAAGACCATCCCTCCACATACTTTGCTTCCTCCAGCTCCTCCATGCGCTGAATAGCATCTGTCTCATATTTGGATCTCCACTGGGCCACTTCGCTGTTGGCTTTGGACAGGGCACGCTGCAGCTGTCCCTTGGCTTCTTGCTCCTGTTCATATTGTTCCCGGAGCAAGTCACAGTCGTGGCGAGCAGACTGTAAGGCATGGGCTAGGGCATTCTTGGCCTGTGTAGTTACAATTATACAAATCGTCAGAACACTAACCATTTGTGACTGGACCTATTTACTGTATTTTGATTAAAAAAATCCTCCACATCTCACTGCCTATGTACAGTAGTTGCTAGTGTAACTGGAGGAGAAAAATGAATAGTATTTGGGACTCTGTATTTCAGACTTGATATTGTTAATCAGGATCAGTTCTTTTTGCACAATTTGTCTGGGATACTGCTTCTTAAACACAACGGCACAAAGTGCTTCAGGCAAAGATGCAATAAATTCAGCAACAGGAAAAGTGTGAATAATTCCTCCAGAAGATGTTTCCCTGTAAGCTTTTCAGGTAGAATTTAATGTTTATCTGAAAGTGGAAGAGACTTTAAACTGTATTGTCATTTTAAATCCTGGGTATTCCACTACTGTCTTTTTCACTGCTGCTGTACCCTTTGCCTGAGTGATTTCCCGTAGCAGTAAGGTATGTACACAGAGCTATTTTTATTCACTTCTTTCATGTTTTTGAACTTCAAAAAGCATGGCAAGAAGGGCTTAAACTGTCTTATTTAATTTCTATAATGTCTCTTCTGTGTATTGTATTACAAGGCAAAGCTCAAAAGTTTCACTGTTCTCATGTCGCTCACTTTGATTTATTTTACATTTTTTTTGGCCAAATTAAAAAAAACTCACCTTATTTTCTTCCTCTAGTTGCCTCTTCAGCTCTTCTGTCTGCTGTGTGAAAGACTGCTTGCCTCTAGTCAACTGAGAAATCAATGACTCCTTCTCCTCTAGTTGCTGCATTAGTTCATCTAATGAGAAAACACTTTTTTTAAAACACTTTTTTTAAAGAAAAATATGAACATACAGACATAAAATTCATATGAATGAGAAAAGAGATTATGTGGAAAGAGATTACAAGATATAATGTGGTAAAAAGAAGGAAGAGTAACAATTTAATTTCCACCAGTTAGGAAAAAAATATCAAAGATGCACACTATGCTAGCATCAAAAGAAAGCGGATGAACTGACTGCAAAAACCACACACTGGTTTTGGTTCTTTCTGGTTATTTTTGTTTCTTTGGGTTGAGTATCCATGACTGCCACAAGGAGGAAATTCAACAGTCTGAGTTTTGCTCAGATCACCCAGTGATGAACATATAAGAAAATACACAGGCTTTCAGGCAACATACTTAAGTGCTTGGCACAGGATAATTATATTTCGTCTAGGGACACACCATTCTCAGTCTGTAGATGTGTTTTCTGTGTGTTCAGATCATTAATTAGCCGCATATGTTCATCGTCTTTGGTTCTGACTTCACTTAACTGGTCTTCAAGAGCTTTGCACATCTTTTCCAGATTGCTCTGTTAAGAAATAGAAAGCATATCCATCAGCTCATCCAGTTGTTCAGAAGAACAATAATAGTGATGAGAAATGTTTTTTCCTATGCAGCAACCTTTGCTTTAGAGACAGACTCCATGTTACTGGCCAAGTCATCTATCTCCATCTTCAGCTCACTCTTCTCCTTCTCCAGCTTCTGCTTGACTCGTTGCAGGTTGTCGATCTGCTCCCCAAGCTCAGCTTGCTTGTCTGCGTGCTTCTTCCGCAGGGCAGCAGCTGTGGCTTCGTGCTGCAGCGTGGCCTCTTTGAGGTCGTGGCGCATCTTCTGAAATTCTGCCTCACGCTTCTTGTTCATCTCAATCTGAGCTGCTGTAGCCCCTCCTGCTTCTTCCAGGCGCTCGCTGATTTCCTCCAGCTCCCTGGAAAGTTCAGCTCGACGCTTTTCAGTTTTTGCATAGACTACACGTTCAGCTTCAATTTCCTCCTCCAATTCCTCGATTCGAGTCTATGAAAATTATTTGATTAAATTAAGATTTCTGAATAGAAATACTTGAAATTACCTTTAAGGAATGAAGAATATATATTCACTTCAATTTATATCATCATAGAGAGTGAAACACCACTAGAAATTTCACTGAACTGTGTTCTAGGACTTAAAATACTCAGTTTTGGAGCAACAGTGAATGTAAAATCTGATACTTCATTTTATGTTGTATTTCAGAATGGATTCATTATGTAATGACAGACCTAGTACTGTACTTTTCTAAAGGCATGAGGGATGTGCCACTGACAAATATAAACTAAAATGAGTTTCTTAGAAATTTGCAGAAGGTCAGGCCGGCCATCTCCAGCAGCAAACAAGATGGAAGGAACCTTGGGATGAGCAACCATGGGATAATGTCACTGAAGGGAGCTGTCTTCCTGCATCTCCATTGGGAAGGTGATTTCTACCCTGATGATGAGAAAATGTTACTTTCTTTTGTTTTCTTAGAAAGGTAATTCTCAGTAGCTTCACTACTGTTACAAGTCAGCATTGGATCCATTTTTGAAGCCTGCCACAAGGTTCACTTAAGTAATTTCTTATATAGTCAGCTATGATTATAGACCAGAGCCTCTGTAAAAGTGCCTAAGATTGGAATAGCACCCATGCTCATAGTTTTATTCATGTGTAGATAAATATTTTTGTAGAACAGTCTAAGAAAATATAAATTATTAATTGATTGATTATCAACTATTAATTCTAAGGAACCTTGTGGTGGTTTTAGTTTGCTGGGCAGCCAAGTTCCACCACAACTGCTCTCTCCATCTCCCTCCTCAAAGGGAAAGGGGAGAAAATATGATGAAAAAGGCTCAAGGGTTGAGATAATGATAGGGAGATCGCTCAACAGTAATTGTCACAAGCAAAACAGACTCAGCATAGAGAGATTAATGAAATTTATTACCTATTACTAACAAGCTAGAGCAGTGAGAAACGAAAAACAAACTACAAACACCTTTCCCCGATCCATCCTCTTCCACCTCCTTCCTCCAAGAGGCACAGGGGAGTGGAGGTTGTGCTCAGTCCCTAATGCTTCATCTCCACCACTCCTCAGTCACTCTCTGCCTGTGTTCCATGTGGAGTCCCTCCTACAGGATGCCCTCCTTCCCAAACTGATCCTGTGGGGGCTGCCCACAAGCTGTATCCCTTCAAGAACTGCTCCCATATGGCTCCATACCACGGGGTCCATACCCCAGGAGCAAACTGCTCCAGCACGGGTCCCCCAAGGGCAGCAACTCCCCCCAGGCCTGCTGCTCCTGCGTGGGCCCCTCTCCATGGGCGGCAGCTCTGACTTGGGGCCTGCTCCTGCAGGGGCTCTCCATAGGCTACAGCCTCCTTCAGGCCAGATCCACCTGCTCCACTATGGGCTCCTCCATGGGCTGTAGCATGGAGACCTTATTTTCCCTTTCTTAAATATGTTCTTCCAGAGGAACAACTGATATCGCTTATTCACTCAGCTCTGGGCAGTGGCAGGTCCCTTTGGGAGCCAGCTGAAACTGGCCTTTATCTAACGTGGGGCAGCTTCTGAACTCTTCTCACAGAGACCACCCCTGTAGTCCCCTGCTACCACAACCTTGCCATGTAAACCCAATACAAAGCTGTAGTCAGCTACTAAAAAAATCAATAACTTTTAGACTTTACCTGAAGCTCCTTGATCTTCTTTTGCAGCTGAGAACTTCGAGCCTGCTCATCCTCAATTTTGCTTTGCAGCTGGTTAATTTCAAAATCTTTTCTGTTAAAGAACAAGAATGCAAATTCAATATGGTTAAGATAAAATATGATTTTTAGAATTCAAATGTCAGCGCAATACTTTTTTAGCCTGTCATCCATCTGTTTCTTATCATTTTCCAGATCCATGATGGAAACCTGAGACATTTTCAGATCCCCTTCCAGTTTTCTCTTTGCTCTCTCAAGGTCCATTTGCAATTTCTTCTCTTGTTCCAGAGACCCTTCAAGCTAAAACACATAAAACATAGTTTGAAACACATAAAACATACTTCAATGTTAAATATTCCTGATTTAAAAATCTTAACTTAAATTGAATATTGAAAACTAGAGAAAACAATCATACTGTAAATGCTTCTCATCTCTACTTTTGATACACTCACTACAGAGTCAGGGTTTAGCTTCAGATATTAAGCTGGCCACAACTTGGCCAGTCACAGTTGAAATGAAAGTTTTTGAAAAATACAAAAATTCTTATTTTTTTCAGTTAGTGCAGTTCTTAGCATGCAGACTGCAAAACATTAACAAATTCTCAGTGTCCACAGAGTCCTGGAGTACATACATAAATTTTATAAGTTCACAGCAAGCTTCAGAATGCCACAGATACACTGTTGTAGTTGGTTAATTGGTTAAAGCGGGGCACAAAGGCTTACAATGCTGGAATATCCAGTGATGAACATAGATAAACCGGCAAGGAAATACGAAAGAAACACTGGATTCCACAATACCCTCTCAACTGTCCATGAGTTATTAAATGAAATTACTAGAGCTGGCTTGGCTGCTTTAGATGTTGCTTACACACCTAGCTACAAATTTCTACCCTCTCCTAATCTATCAGAGCATCCACCTACAAAACTCCTTTTTTTTTTTTTTTTTTTTTTTTTCTTCTTACAACATCTACTTGCTGCTCCAATTTGGTCTTGGTTTTGGTGAGTGTGCTGACTTTGTCTTCCTCAGCTTGCAGGTCATCCAGTGTCTGCTGGTGCGCCTCCTGTAAAGCCTTTTTCTCCTTGGTGAGTTTAGAAATATTTTCATCCAGAGCTGTCATCTCTTCAGTTAGATTCTTTACCTATTAGGCAGCAAGCATCCATACTATGAGGGGGTGCCATGGGAAATGATAGACTAAGAAAGAGCAGTGAGTGTACCCTTGCAAAATATTGTGTGGGTTATGTCAAAGTGCTCTCCACTAAGGTATGTATGTATGATAGAGTAACCAGCAGCATGGCTGGCACACCTGTCTGACCTGCAATGGTAAGAATTCTTGCTTGAGTTGGTCACGACTACCAGTTCTATCCTGCTAGTTTTAGTAGTGGAATGTGTGCTAGATCTTCACTGCCTCTGCAAGCTTTACTTTATTGGGATTTACTAAAGACTTCTGGGTTGTTCTTGCACAAAAAATGCATTTCCTAAATGTGATACATTTGCTAGGCACACAGATGTAATTTCTTAGAAAATGAGGTTTATTAAGTTATTACCAAACACAAGTGATGGCCAAAAATATGTTAAATTTTCCATAAAAGTGAAAGCCTTATGACAATAATGATAAACAATCTTTTGCCCTTGAACAGCTGATCATGAATTTAGGGCTGGACCTCTTAACTTGGCCTCTGGACATAGCAACTCTGCTGGCTTTATCTTGGAAACTTATTCCCTCTTCTTCATGGAGCAATGCACAACCAGCAACCTTATCTCAAACATGTCAGGCTCTCTGTATGAGTCTGTGTGATGCTTGCTTCCCACTTTCGTAATTCAGATGGGAAAGCCTGATAGTATCAATTAGGAAAGTCCACTCTGTGAGGTGTTTTAGCTATAAGGCCCTCATCTTATGGCCCAGCACCATCTAGATATCCTCTAGCCATTAGTATAGAAATGTCCAACATATCTGAAATTACAAACTTAGGATCCAATAGTGTTCCCAGTAATGTCACTGAAGGGAACTTCAAGGCGTAATTACATCTCTGCTAGCATTCTTTCCACAGCAGGACTGAACATTGTCACATCAGATATGGGCTCTTGAATTCTAATTTCTCAATTCTGTCTCTTCACACTGGTTATTGAGGCATATGTGGAGACATCTGTTCTTTTACCGGAAGATAAGTGAGCTAATGACCACCTCTTTTTGCTATACTGACAGTCTGGTCCTGAGAATTCAGAAAGAACTATCATTATGTAGTCAAGTCAACACGAGGAAAGGATCCGTGCTGAGACCTGGGCTTCTTAAATACAAGAGAAATGTGAAAAAACATTTGGAATCTGCAAGATCAGTTCTCTTTGATGCACATGAGAAGGGATCAAAACAGCCATTTTGTACTGAGCCACCCACAAGCATACTAGTTCTCCATCCACAGGAGACACAAATAAACTGGTTTCTTATGTGTGAAAATAGCAGAAGATAGAAATTCTGCAACAAACACCTCAATAGCTAAAAAAAGTTACCTCTTTTTGAACTGCCACAGGAAAAAATAGTATTTTTTTCCTAAGAGGAAGTTATAATTTTAGCAAAACTTTTTATGTCACAGGCAGTTAAGTGTTACCTTTCCTATGCCTTGTGAACATATCACTTCCATTCAGACCACTTAGGAAACTCTGCAACTTCACACAGAACTGAAAACATTCTGGGGAAGAATAATTTTGTGATCCCCCTGTCACCTTATTTTCTGCTGCATGCTTCTCCTTTTCCATTTTGGCCAGAGTCTGTTCAAGGTCATCAATATCTTTCTTCAGCTCAGAGCACTCATCTTCAAGCTTCCTCTTCTTTGTTGCCAGTTCAGCATTCGTCTCCTCTTCATCCTCCATTCTTTCACTAAGTTCTTTAATTTTAGCTTCCAGCTGAATTTTACTTTTGATGAGACTTTCACATCTCTTTTCAGCATCAGCTAGATTTTCACTATCCTGTTAGAACATATTGAAGGCATGTTATTTTTATCATAAATATTATGAAAGGTCACATATGTTGTTCAAACGCCACCTCCAGGAAATGGATTGCATAAGTCAGGGCAAAATTTCACATGCAAACCACAGTAATGCACAAGATCTAATCATGGGGAGATTGTCCTGCTTTGTCCTTGCTTAGGAAAGTGGAACATAATCCCACAGCAGAGACACTTCCTTTCAGCTGGTCAGATATTTTGACTGTAATAACACACCATAAAAACTGACCGGTTTGTATCATAACAAGGAGCCTATGGTATCAGCGATATAAATAGGTGGGTCAGCAAACTGGATGTCATGGAAGCGTGAACTTAGATGTGGATTTATAAAACATGTGGTATTTCATAGTCATCTTTCAGAGTGTTGGGGGTGATTCTATCTGTAATAAGCTCTTCCAACTAATGACAAGTCTGATTGTCTCTCCTCCAACTTCTGCCACTTAATTCACGTGAGACTTCCTTGCTCCCATCAGTCTCTAAACTCTCTCTCAGCCAAGACAGGCTCTGGCTCATGGCTAAACAGGATTGCTCAACCTAAATTTTAGCCTGCAACTTCTACTATAACTATCATTTTGAGCAACATGATTGACAGATAAAATGTTACCCAAATTAATGCTACTGTGAGGTATAGTAGGCAGGATACCAGAAAAGGTATATGTTGCTTCCCATAAGAGTCGTGGCCAAAAGACATCACTACATGAATGTAGTATGTTGTGTATAATTCTCTCTCAGATTCCTACTGAAACTCATGGGGCACTGAAAATCACAGCTATCAAGTGTGCATTTTCTGATAACAAACATGGACAAGATGGCTCTTGAGGAATCCTTCAAGCAGAGTTGATTGAAATTCACACAGCAATAGTACTTAAAGAGCGGATGGGAAGGGCTGTTCTAGTGCTGAAACAGTAAGAAACTGACGGTGTTATCTGGTTCTTTCTTGACTCAGATGGCAATGATCATATCTTAGGACTTCTTTTATGCCCAGAAATTTGAAACTATTGAATGCTTCAAATGGTATCCTAACCTGGAAGTTAGCTAAATATGGTCTTCTTGCCTTTTTAGATTACCATCCATGAAGGGGTTAAAGTGAAGCCTGAAATGCTTATAGACTAGGTTGGCTCTGGAGGACAGGGCATTAAGTACCAAAAAGGGTACAAAGAAACTCAGGAAAACATGTTAAGCTGAAGTACTGGAGGAGGATTCAGGTAAGGAATCTGGTTTTCAACATGCATGGTTACATCCTTGGGGCCTGACAGGACTGTCCAAAGCCAGCTGGTTTGGGAGCACGTAGAATCAAGTGACAGGTCCACTTGCACCAGACTGCCCTTGGCCACTAAAAATCTTTATTATATTTCAAAACCTTCTTGCTTTGTGCAATTTCAGTCTCTGCTCAGCATTGTCGTAGCTGAAAAGCATGTCTTTGTTCCACAGTTTCAGTCCTGTCTCTGACTGAAAAGCAGCACCATCTCTAGTTCCACATTGTAAAGGTCAGTAAATGAGGAAACAGTCTCTGTATTTAATACAGATTTGGACTCCACAGTTGGTGCACATTGTATATACTGTGGAACACCTGATTCTTCCTCTGGTGACTGCTTAATAGTGAAATGGGTTTACACTGGAGCCCCTTATTCATGCTGGTGGTAATGTTATATATGCACTTTATACACACTTTGCTTAGGTGTAAATCATAGAATCTTAGAATCATTCAGGTTGGAAAAGACATCTAAGATCATCTAGTCCAACTTTAATATGAAGCAGTGGAAAATCTGGCTCTGTTACCTGTCTGTTTATGTAGGACAACAGGAAAAGAGAATTGAAGAGGCAATAGCGTGAATCTGAAAATGAAGGCTACTCACAGACTGAACCTGCAGCTGCAGGTCATTTTTCTCTTGCAACAGAGACACCATTTTCTCCTCCACCTCCTTTCTCTTTGCCTCAGACTTTGCAAGCTCTTCCTTGGTTTTCTCAAACTCTTCCTTCATATTTGCCATCTCCTTCTCAGATTCTACAGTCTTTGACATGTGCTTCATCTTGAAGTACAGCTTCATCCAGGGCCAGTGCTTGACATTCATGAATGTTCTAACATTGTATTGGATGATGTAAATGGATTCTCTGAAAATGGGTGAAAATGATACAGGTTATCAGACTGGTGGGACTTGAGTTAGAAACAGACTCTGGTTATTGGTCACAGAGCATCAGCATTTTGCAGAGGGAAGTTTTGCATGAAACTTTTTATCTCACCTTGCTTCTTTCTATTAAGTCATTTCTAGGCCCTAGATTCCTACATGACTAGTTCAGTAGCATGAACAATAGCTATGTATGGACAAAAGAGAAATACTTAAAAACAGACAAATTTCTCTGGAATGTTGCCTGGAAATCTCTGAGACTTTCCCAAATCTCAAAGAAAGTGCAAGTACTCGGGTAAAGACCGGAGTGAAAACTGATTTCCATGAACTATTGCTGTTGTAATTATAAATATGGGAGTTACTGTAAATTGTGGAAGCAGTATCTTGATGCTTTTGGGTGACAAAAAATAGCAACTATAGTATTAGAAATTATTAAGGCAACACGGAAACAGAAATTAAATCTTTTTTAAGGTATTGAATGCTAAAGGATTTTTGTTTATGGCCATAGTTCAAGGGGAACTTTGACAGTTCATTGCAGAGAAATCCAGTAAGATTTACCGAATTCTTAAAAACTATGCCTGGGTTAGGAAGTCCTGAACTAAATATATGCTGTAGACTATTACAGATAAAAGCAACTGGTTAGCAAAGAGCATCCTAGTGATCCTAGCTCTCCCTAAAGCTTTCACTTGTCAACAATGTTTGAGACAATTTGCTTGGCTCACCCACTGCTGCCATCCCTACATTCCAAATTTTTCATGAATCATTCCACCTTAAAGGGACAGAACAGAATTTGGAATGGTATATGGGATGGGCAAAAGTTTAGAGTATCTTCTCTGTACAAGCTAGAATTCTTCATCTGAGGCGATGGAATCATGAAAGAAAATTTAAGAGGACAGCAGAATCTGATTTTGTTCCTTTCCTTACAAAACCGGACTAATGAGATTCAATAAAATTATCAGACAGCATATACCAAACAGCCAACTGAACAAATGGAAAGGTTTGTCTGTCTCCATCACAGGGAGAGGTTCTAAAATTAGTGCATTCCTGGAGGAATGGTTCACTGTTAAATATTAAATATCGTGGTCCAGATGCACGGTCCAATTGCTAAACAGCCATTGCGAGAATTTGGAAGGCTATAATAAGGAAAGTATTAGTTTCTGTTTTTTCTTTTTGCCCTAGTCTTTCCAAGGGTCTTCACTGGGGACAGATTTTTGCCTGAGACAAGATAGTGCATTGCCGGACTTTTGGCATATATGATACTTAGTGTGTCCTTGTATTACCTTCTTTCATTCATCTTTTTAAATTCAGTTCTCATGAGGTACCCTCTGCACATAGCTTGTATATGAGTGATTAGGCTCCCAATCTTCTCATCTCTCATCTCTTCTAGGAGTCCTAAGAGACCCGCTTTGAGGAACACCTAAAACATAAAAGAGGTTAGAATGTTTGAAGGCGAGGCAGATACACAACCATTGGAATCTGATGCAATGTAGTTTAAAGAAGTTTTGGAAGAACACCTGCAGAGTAAACATTAAACAGCTAGAGAAAATTGGGGTTCATATCCTCAGTGTTCCTGTGATTGATGACATGTCACTTTATATGTGAACTTATCAAACTATTGCAGTGTTATTTGAAGTGCACTCCAGAGTAGGTTGTGAAAGATCTAGCTCATCAATAGTTATTAAAAAAAGAGACTCCTAACTTGCAACTTAGTATGATATCCTATCCTGTCGCTTCACTGTGTCCTTCTGTGTCTTAATGGTCAGGCTCTGTAAACTGACATACAGATGGCTTGAGAGCCATACATGATGATGTCCATATAATAGTATATACAGTTGGGTTTATGTCCAGAGATAGTACTGCTTTGATTGTGTCAGTCAGAAATCAGTGTCCCACCTAACACTGCTTTGGACGTGGAAGAAAGACATGTGTGCCTAAATCCCCTGAAAAGTCTGTCTTCTTAAACTTATCTTAGCTTACCTAATGTGTACTGATGTCAGGAGAATGATGTGTACTGGCAGGAGAAAGGGGCAGCACTAGTTCTAGTTACAGACACGCAGGGTCATTCTGGTAGCATGGTGTTGCCTGGACTGACAGGCATACCCTTACACATACCCCCCCCAGAGCCAGGCAAGTTTTGTGTGCTCCTTCTTGCTTGTGTTGTACTTTATTTCCTAGTCATCATGAAGGCTGATTTCATATGGAGGAAATTCTTTAAACAAATGGTATTTTTTTTTTTTTTTTTGCCACTGATTATACCCACTCTTCCACAAGGGCTTTACCTTGGTGTGGCCAAATCTGTATTGGTTGTGGTCCACATCAATGGAGGAAAGAAGCTTTTCTGAAGCCCTTTTGCTGTCAGTGAATTGGCCTTCTGGAATGGCTGAGGCATTAAGAATCTTGTACCTGTGGTAAGACAAGTTGCAAGGCACTGGTTTCAAACAGTGAGGAGAATAGGAGCCATCATATATCATAAGATAATGTGTTTGGAAACTGAGCTGTCTGAAAGCAGCTGAATATGCTATCTGAAATCTAGACAGTCTTGGCTGAACAGAACATGATGACAAGAGGATATGTCTACTTTTCAAAGGAATTTTCTGGCTGTATAACAACATAGTATGCTGTTACATACAAAATTAATGTGCATACTTAACAGTGTTTGCAGGTCCAGGAATTAGGAAGAACATAGTGAGAACATTTCAACCTTCTCTTCTCATCTTGTTTCATTGATCAGAAAAAGGCTATTTAAATTAAAGTAGAAGATAAATTAAAACTGTTGACAAAAATTATCTATATTCCAAAAGGAATATGGATCTTGCAGAAGTCACTGTCTGTACAAGTTCTACCAACAAAGCCTTGAGTTTGGGCTAAAACTGGCACAATATTATTTTTTAGCTAACAGAAGTCTTAGCATTTTGTAAGGTAGCTTAATGATTAAGGTAATCCTGTGTCATGGACAGGATCATCTCACTCTTCTAAAGTGTTTTCCTCAGATACAGCAATGAGGATGGGTGATTGTACTCTGGGTCACTTCTTGTTCTCAAGTATATATTGAAAGAAAATATATAAAATCAAGATAGTGAAAGTGGCACAATACATTTATTCTGTATTTTAGGCTTCTGTTGTAGTTCTTCCTAAACTTCAGCACATTTCTTTTGTACTGTGTAGCACTTTTTGGTTCTGGACCACAGCCATTATGGAGAGATCCCTTCACCTTGTCACATCAAATTATGATTTGACAGTTGAGACCAGCTAATGCCATAGTGAATTAAACATCAAGTTGCAGCACATATTCAGAGAAGTCCTGCATCCTAGACTGCATTTCCTCAAAGTTTGAATACTCTTGTCACAAAAAGATAAAAAAATATTGATTTCTTGGGGAAGGAAGGGAAGGGGAGAGGAGGGGAACAGAGGGGAGAAACAGGCTATGTCCTCTTGAGGGGAAGAGCTTTTTACACCAGGTCAGCATGTAAGATGCTACTGGTACATTTATTAATAATAACAACCAATTCAGATTCAGCACTATATAGCAACTGAGCTCACTTGAGCCAGTTTCATTATCTCAATTTTAAAGAAGAGAAAGCAAGGCACAGGATGCAGGCAACTGACAGAGCACCAACAAAGCCTTGAGTTTCGAATGCTTAGGTAGTGCACTCTAAGGAGACTGTGCTGTCATTTATTATTCTTGTATTGTTTTGTAAGCCTATAGGAGACTTACAAAGAGCAATCTATTATGCAATTTAATTCATTGCCCTAAAAGTATTTTGCATCTTTTTGAATCACCAGGCAATGACTACAGTTCAGAAACAATATGGGTTCTGATGAATCAACAGATCTCTGATCAAAGAGGGAGAAGACTGGAGAGACCCAAGACAGTATTTATGATGACATTCCCTCAAATTCCACTGAATTAGTCTTTTCAAAGGATGTGTCTCCATGATGTCACCAGATTTGTCACCTGAGTTTTGGGTTTAGTGAATCCTTAAATTATCAGACTAATAACTGAAGACCTACCTTTGCTTAAAATCTGCATAAAGGATTCTGCTTGGAAACCCCTTCCTGCAAATTCGGATGCCTTCTAGGACCCCATTGCACCGCAGCTGATGCATCACCAAGTAATGGTCCATTTCACCTTAAACAAGATACCTACATCATGACTTTTTTTTTTTTTTTTTTTTTTTTTTAATTCCCCTCATCTCCCCCACCCCTCCAAGAGTCTCCATATTTACTAGCATGACAGTGCAACTTCTCCTTTTGCTGAAATTCAACCAGTTATTGGTTAAGGAGGAAGGAAATAAGGACAGAACATGGTTTCAATTCATAGAAGTTGCAGAAAGCTGCACCAACCAGATGAGCTTTACTACTCTGAATGGTAGGGCTGGCAATGCTTGTGAATCTCATATAGTCAAAAGGCACAGGGAGAGATGTTTCTCAAAAATGACTGAAAAGTACTCCATAAGATCAGCTGAAAAATATCATCACTCACTGGGTGTAGATAGAGGTGGCACAATATAGAATGTAATACCATCCGGATAATCAGCTCTTCATCTTATGTAAGATTTTACCTTGGATTTGCTGTGGAAGTATTGACTTTAAACTATTTAAACTTGATTAGATTTGATAGATAGATTCCTACACAGGAGAGGATAAGCAAGATGTTTAAAGCTTTCAATTCCTTTAAATGCCTGTAAAGGACAGCTGACTGAAATTGGAATAATTATCTTTCTTCTCCTATAGTATCTATCAGGAATAACAAATCAACTATATTTCTTAATCTTATTCTAAGTATAGCAAAGTACAATTGAATAAAATACTCTTGGAATCACTTGGTCACGAAGAATTTTTTCTCAGCTCCCAGAGGCATTAATTAATGCAGAATGGTACATATTGTTAAGTCTTAGCTTTTCAGTGGAATCAATAAAGGTATACCCAAAGAAATGGTTAGAAAAGTCAAGCATAAGCAGCCTAAAAACAGCTAAAATCAGAAAACGACCACTTTACAATCCTTAATTTTGTTCACACACTACTACTTTTCTTTTTCTTAGAAGGCAAAAGTCCAATGTCCTCTGAGTCACCTCTGAATATTAAAATGACAGTCATATTTGGCAAAATCTTTCATTCATGTATATATCAGTAGATTTTCTTAATTCCCTTACACCGTCTATGCCTGTCAAGACCCCAGTGGGATTCCTCTTTCACTTTAGGGATATGAAGCGTGGAACATTCCATATGGGTTTCATTTATAGTCAGTGGAGTGAAGCAGAAGCATTTTTTTCTAGGATGTGATTCATCTCATCCTAAGACATATAAAAGCAGCCAAATGAATCATACCTTAAAATGCCAGCTTCTCTCCATTGAATATGTAAGTTTAGATGGATAGCTGAAATCTGAGTGTCATACATATGTGTGCTGCTGGAACCATACTTGTGGTCGTCAGGGTTATACAAAGAGACATAAACAAGAAAGGTAAGAAATGCTTTGAAATTCTGGAGCAGATTAAATAGGTGGTAAGCTTCTGTTTCCTTGTATTCTTGTTACATCCATTACAGCTTATCGTTCCACCAACCAGTATCAGACCTCCTATAGATGAGACTCTTAAAACCCACACAAGCAAGTCTCCCCAGGTACTTAACAGACACAAGAAAGACTTCCCAAACTTGACTGTTCCTGGAGACTAAACTCTGTGTGAGTTAAATACTTAATTCAATCAAAAAGAACAAAAATAACTTTATATGATAATGCTTTTCAGGTGCAAACAGTACCCAGCAGCTTATACAGGGAATTCTGCAAATGACGCATGATTTCTTTGTTAGTCCTCCAGACTCAGTGAATCAGTTTCTAACACAACATATTTTGAGTTGTTAAATTGTCTTGAGCTGAACCCAACAGTATTTAATGACATAGTGGTCCTTAAAAATAGGCATTTATTAGACATTTGCTACTACTGTTACTTGCGACATGCAATTTCATCAGCTCTAATACATCCCATCTTTATCATCAGCTCTGTACACACATTAAGCAAAGATGAGTAACTGTGGTGGACCATATAATGCTCAAAATTTTACAATCATGAAAAAATGCAAGAAAGCTTACTTGAGTACTGTTCCATAGGCCAACCCCCACAGGAACTTTACGTGCATGGGGAGCTGTTCTGGAAGAAGTTGACGTGGAAGCTGAACAGCCCAATTCTGGTCAGTCCAGTGTATAATAACAGACTTACCAGGTGTCTTGGTCTCATTAGGAATCAAGCAACGCACAAAGTGAGGATGGGTGCTTCTCAGGTTAGTCATCAGCTTGTTTAGATTTTCCTGTGATAGAACAAAATATGGGGTTTGAGCTCTGAGCTACAAAGCTTTTGCATTTTTATTCAGATGTCAAAGAAGTGTAGCTCAGTTTTAAGAGGAAATTCACATACCCTGAACACAGCAGACACTGTCTGGAAAGAGCCCCCCTTCTTCTTAGCACCTTTCTTGCCACCACTGGTATCACCTTGGAAGAAATACATAAGAGCTGAATGGTTAGATTAGGCAGTAAGTTATGGACTAATATAAACATTATATTTCAATGTGAAAGACTGATTCACTGCTGCATGGGAGTTTTATGCGAACTGCTGCCAGCTGGTTATTTATTAATCAGTGTATGGTATATTTTGGTCTCAGATGCACAACTTAAGTTGCATCATAATGTATATGGCTGTGTTGCTATGTAACACTATGGTCTGACATAAGTTCTACAGCAGTTTGCTGTGTGCCACTGGAAATTAGTTTCACTTAAAGATATACTCTCAAATTATTTTTGTATTGTTGTAATGTGGTGAAAGGCCACATGAATGGTTCAGCAGTGGATATTTGTTCATGAGTGCAGTGAAGCCTTTAGTAAAAATCCGTTCTAATGTTCCAGTTGAAGGATAGGGACCTATTCTGAGTTATGGCATCCCCAAGGCAAGAAATGAAATATAGTCTCATGAATACAAACCCAGGAAGCTCACTATCTTTTCAGAATTGCTGTATTGTTGAAGTCATTTAAATGGAGAGTTAAATGGAGTCTTCTCACCTTCCTTGTATTGGTGATACTAGTAAAGACCACAACTGCCTCATCCCCACTATTTCCTAGGGGTATGCAGTACCCTCTTGAGCCTCAAACCCAGCTGTCCACATGCCTGATGGCTGAGTTGACTACTAGTCTATAGTAACACTTCTTTTTGCCTAGCATCCAAACTTCAGCAATTTTGTTTTTTGTAGCAATCTATATGGCCATTTTTGGTAAGACAGACCCATTGACTGTCCTGCTTGACAGCCTTAAGTCACAAAAAAAAGGGCAAGAGGTTGAACTGCACTCTGATGCCCTTAGAGGAGTTCTAAATTAATTTGTCTCTCTCTCTTTTTTTTTTTTTTTTTCCTGTTGCACCAGGACTGCTCAGCTGGATATGAAATAGTTCTGCGATCTCCTTGAAGGTGTAAGGCTGTGACCCTCTCTATTACTTTTAGCTCTTCCAGTTCACATGAAGAAACAATACTCTGTCTCCAAAGACTATAAAGCACTTACACTTTGCACATATATTTAGCACCTGTCTGGATGATGGCTGACCATGCATATGATTCACAACTCAGTAAGCCAGGAAACATCCAACTCCTGTCATTTTGTTTTGGACTTGCTGAGCATTGCTTCTGTGCACCACACAACATAAACATAGTGCTTTCTGCAGTTATTCTTGATGGTATCTTAGTTTAGCATATCTGTGCACATTAATAGGATGGGATTAGGGATGATGAGAGGCTAGAGAATACAACAAGGAGGAGAAATAGACTTAATTTTTTTTCTTGTCTTATCATCTCTGAAAAAGCACTTACTTGTTTCTGCACCAGCATAGTTAGAGTAAAGGAAGGACAGGAGCTTCAAAGATGATTTCTGGTACAGCCCAACAACAGTTTCATTCAGGGGATCCTTGTTCTTCTCAAGCCAGCCAGTGATGTTGTAATCTACTGTGCCAGCATAGTGCACCAGGGAGAAGTGGGCCTCAACCTTGCCTTTGGCAGGCTTGGGCTTCTGGAAATTGTTGGACTTGCCCAGATGCTGGTCATAGAGCTTGTTTTTGAAAGAGGTTTCAGTTGCCTTGGGGAACATGCACTCCTCTTCCAGGATGGAGAAGATGCCCATGGGCTGGGAGAAATATGAATACATGAAGAAAGTGTCAGGGAGAGAGAAAGGAAATAAAATTTCACTTTGCATGTGTTTTGTATTTTGTTACAGTAACTCTAATTTCTAGTTCACAGGTTATAAATACATCACTAGTTACTATAATAATCAGACATACTATAATTAGCCTTTGCTGCTCAAGCCACTACTATGAAAACAGCAACTTGGCAGTAGTGTTTAGACACATCTTTGAGTGAGAGGCTTGTAATGCACATTATATTCAACAGCTTCAATCATCTTTGCCCTAAACTCTTTGGAATGTAAACCAGTGAAATCAAAATAGGAATTCAGAAGACAGGTTTCAGTGCCCTGTTCATGGGACTGATGATGTTTTGTAAGTCTCTTACAAGTCATCAGGTTGCAATTGCCAATGTTGAACTTAGATTGATTAGCCCTCAGGAATGTGCATAGATAATACCTAACAAGTCCTGTGTGGTCTCCAGTGGATGTGCATGATGAATTAGATTTTCCTCATTTTATATGGGGCAAAAATGCCAGCAATCTGGCGCTTTAGAATACCCACTGATTTCTAATTTGTCACAGAATGTATTTTAAAATTGAAATATTTCAGTACAGAGGCATATCCTTAGCCACATGAGAGCCTTCATCTGAGCTACATTAGGAATCTTCTGATAGTGCAGATATGTCCTCTAATTTTGCTGAAGACACTGATTTGACTTGCACTTCATTGGCCTAGATAGTATTGTAGGAGTTCCTTCTTTTAACGTACCTATTATATATAATATGGTAAGACTGTATCAGATGAACAGATGCTTACATGTGATGTCAGCTAGGTAGCTGCCAAAGCTAGAATTAGGGATCCTACAGAGCATCAGCATATACAGGAAGTGGGTGTTGGGCAGGAATACCAAGTTTTGAAATAAACTTTTGCCCACTAGGTGTGGTTGTTGTGTGAGAACTCTGGGGTTAGGATTCATCTTGCCTACCTGTAGGTGTTTCTAAAACACCTGTAGATCTGAGATAGATGTCCATATTGTTCTAGAATCAGTGCAAGCATTATGCAGACATTTCACAGAATCAATAACAGGATGTATTTTATGAAATGAATTGCATCCTAGAAGTGTCTACTTCTTTCCTGCCATTGCAAAAGTGACTACAGTGCTAGGTTAATGTAGGTGCTGTAATTCCTCTGGCTCTAACTACTCTACATTTCATAGACATGAGGCACAAAATATGTGGACACTGAGCAGTAAGTGTGGATTTTGAATGTTAAGTATAGCAATAGGCACCAGCTGTGAATGGTAGTGTTGTTTGTTGATGCTATTATGTGGTGGGAACAGTGGGAGGTTAGCAAGAAATGTGAAACTTTTATGTGCAAAGGCATCATCCATGGGTATGACTATAAAGTCATGAATGTGCTCGTGGGATGGCTGAATGGGCACAAGGCTGGGAATAGGTACTTGTATTCTCCTGAGAAGGAAGATATTTGTGTGTGTGTACAGTGTATATGAACATAATATTTAAGTGCTGTACACAAGTAACCACAGCTCATAATGCTGTAGTTGGGGGTTAATTCACATTAAGATCACCAGCGCAGTGGGCAGTGACAAAGGAGCCAGAAAGAAGATTGCTACAGCCAGGAACTCTGAATTCTGTCAACTACTGCAAGGACTAAGACTTGAAGTTTCACCTTACTGTCTACCGTTAAATGCAAAATTAACATTGAGCCTCTCTCCCTTCCATCCCAGTCATGTTGTACAGAAAATCTTTTTTATTTATAATTTATTTATGTATTTACTTTTTGTGGAGAGGCAGTGTGCCACTCCAAAAAGTTCGATTTTATAAACTGCTTCTTCTGATGGGAGAATCATTCAACAGTAATGATTCAATTTATAAAGAACATAAGGACTAAAATAAATGACCAAGAAATAAATGTGCTTTTCCAAAATGAGATTTCCTCTACCTTCTCAACGAGCTCAATGCAGGCAGCCAGGTCCATCCCAAAGTCAATGAACTCCCATTCAATTCCTTCCTTTTTATACTCCTCCTGCTCCATCACAAACATGTGGTGGTTGAAGAACTGCTGCAGTTTCTCATTGGTGAAATTGATGCACAGCTGCTCCAGGCTGTTGAACTGCAAATTCAAATATAATAACATCAGTTAGTTTGGAAAAGTTGTCAATTGACAAACATACTAATTGTAACTCACATCAAAAATCTCAAAGCCAGCAATGTCCAGGACACCAATGAAATGTTGTCTGGGCTGCTTTGTATCCAGTTGCTGGTTGATTCGAGTAACCATCCATAAGAACATCTTCTCATAGACTGATTTAGCCAAAGCCCCCACTGAATTGTATACCTGTAAGAAACAGCCACAACAGTAAAAATAAATAAATAAATAAATAAATAAAAGTTGGATTAGCTTTAAAGTTGAAATAACTGTCTGAACAAAATGAAAACCCATCAGCTCTCTAGGTACCTGTTGGACATTTTGTCCTTTAGTCACGTATTCATTCCCAACTTTCACCCTGGGATAGCATAAAGCCTTGAGCAAATCAGCAGAATTCAGACCCATGAGGTAGCCAGCTTTGTCAGCCACTAGGAAGAGATAGAGCAAAGGAGTTCAACATAGACAAAGATGTCATGATCCTCTAGAATGTTTCTGTTACAATGAGCCTACTTCAGACACTACTCAGATGTGACTGTTGTCAAGGGAAGCTTGCCTCAGCTGCACCACTCTCCTGTTCCATGCCTAGGGAGCTGGAGCAGTGCTTCATCTATGAATCAGTTCCCATGTGGAGCATAAATTAAATCAGTGACTGTGGCACTTGCACAAATTTGTAAAATTTAATTTCTAGAAGGGCAGAAACAGTCTTGAAGTAACGAGCACTTTATTGGATGAGGTTCCTCTCTTGCCTCCTGGTGCAGTTCACAAATGAAGTCTGCAGTCAACCCCTACCTTCTGCGCTGTCTGGCTCTGCCTGCTCCTCCCGCTGCTTCTGCTTGAACTTCATGTTCCCGTAGTGCATGACAGCCCCTGTCAGCTTGTATATCCCCACCTTCTCATCAAGGCTGAAGCCCAGGATGTCCACGGCAGTCTCCAGAAGGAACAGACAAGTTGCAAAAGATCAGAAAAACACAAACTGGGGCTTCTACTTCTGCCTGCCTGCATGCCTGCCCAGCGCCAAGCGTGTGCAACAGCGGCTGGGAGTGGCCGTGGCTGCTACAGAATGACAGAGGCCAGCACTTGGTGGCCCCCAGCTAGGCTACATCTCCCTGGCTGCAGCATGTCTGATCATAAAGCTGCTCTGGTGGCAGTGGTCACCTCTGCACCCAGAACAGAGCCTGCATCTGGCCAGGAGTGCTGTTGTCATACTCACATCCGTTGCCAGCAGCTCCTCGCTGTCATCAATGCTAGCAACAGTGATTTCTCCTTGACTCACATAGGCAAAGTCGTAGGGATTGGTTGAGATAAGAAGGAGATCTGCAGGCATACAGTGCACCTTTGATGGTACAGGGGAAAAATGCAAAGAGAATGCACTGAACCAAGCCCAGAAATGCTGGCACTCACCAACGAGCTCTGGCTTCTTATTGGACATTATCTGGTAAAAAATATGATAGCTCCTTTCACTGGGTAGCTGGAAAGTCACTCTGGATTTCTCCAGAAGATCTAAGAAAAAGAGAGATGCCACTGGTCTCCTGGGAAAGTTGAGATCATGAATGCACAAAGTCTGTATGTACTGACTAGCTCCAACTCACAGGTTTCGATATCTGCAGAGGCCAGCTTGCCATTTTTTCCAAAGTGAATCCGGATGAACTTTCCCTGTTGAGTAGTAGAGATCAACCCATTGGTTGGAGTGATCAATGAATGAGACATATATAGTAGAAATCTGCATTCCAACAAAAAAGAAATGAACTCACAAAACGTGAGGAATTGTCATTCCTGACAGTCTTAGCATTTCCGAAGGCCTCCAGCAGTGGGTTGGCCTGGATGATCTGATCCTCCAGGGTTCCCTAGTTACAGGGGAAAAAGGTTCTTAGCAAACTTCACTACTATTTAATAACAAATATGGCAAAGGATACATCACAAACAGGTCATTATTACATCTCACACATGATTTTAACCTTTAGTTAGCAAATGCTTTAAGCACTCATCAGCCATCACTCATGAATTGGTTTCACAGGGAAGAGTGCTGAAAGACTGATCTGTACTTTGCTTTCTTTTCGTCCATGCTATCATATATTGTGTATAACATACAGTGTAATTTTGGTGGAGCTCAGAATGTTTGAAATCTGTATGAGAGAGAGACACTTCTGCATTCCCTTTCACTGCTCACAAAGGCCATAACAGCTAAAAAAAATAAATGTGAAAAATCTGGGAAAATCAGTGGAAAATAAGATAATCAAGTAAACATACAGTTTCAATACTGTATTGTATCACTCTTGTTAACTGAAAACAATTGGAAGGAAAGAAGCTTCCATGACATTATGTCTCTTCTGTGCAAGGCAATGTCACAGAGTGCTGTTTTGGAATCACAGGGCAAAGCTTTTCTCAAGGCTCCTAGCAAACTCATGATTGATCCCTAAGTAGTTAGGAAATAATTGTTTTCAGGAATGGTTTCCAATACAGAGCAGGAGAACAAAGAACGAGGGAAAAAAAAAAAAAGTTTTTATTCACATGAAAGATCAGTGGCAGAGCTCAAGTTGCTGCACACTAACTACTTGGTGTACAATGGTGCATGCAGCCTTGCAGCGGAGAGGCAGCGCCATCCCCAATACGGTCTGCAGGTGGCGCAGAGGATTTAAGTTAGTTTGAACAAGAAGGTACACCTTAGCTAAGGCCACACAGTAGCATGAGAACTCTCTCTCTAAATATATATATATATATATATATATATATATATATTTTAAAAACTCGAATACATAGAGTAATATCCTCTCACATATAGCTTCCTAAATGAACTTCCTCCATTAAGAGACGTGTGTGTCAGTTCTGCTGACTCCACCACAAAAAAAAAAAAAAAAAAAGCCAACAACAACAAAAAACACAAACAAAAAAAACTCATTCTAGTGCACAGCTGTGAGCCATGAACAGACAAGGGAGCACGGTGAATGGAGAACAGCATAGAATATCTGGCAATTCTTTACACAAGTTCAATCTGGAGTACAGTCTGGGTTACAAATTGCTTGAGCTGAGAAAGCAGTCCTTGGAAATGTTGTTACATACTTCCCTTATTTCATGCTCTTACCTGGCATCTGATTTCAGTCTGTGTCTTAGATGGGGTGCCGGGAGAGACATAATTATAATGGTGTTTTATTTTGTGGTCTTATGAAGAGAAACATACTTCTTAGAGATTGTGAATACCAAAGAAATAGAGTATTCTGTGAGCCTGGTGAGTTTTCTTATATCAAACACAGTCAGTACATCTCAGCTGTCTCAATATTTTTTGTGAGATCAGTCCCAGCATAGTGAGCAGCTGGTGAAAGTTGAGCCCAAGAGAAACAGAAATGGTGCTGATGGAAAGAGTGCTTGCAATGAACTTGCCTTTACCATAACAACCCATCAATCACTGACACCTGCCCCTCTGAGTGAGAAAAGAATATTCAGCCTTGGAATCTACTTAGATTCTGCTGTGCACTTGGGTACTCAAATAACATACTGACAGGCATCACCCTCTTTGATTCACATACCTTCTCACATACTGTGATGACACACTTGTGCCACAAGGATGTTTGTTGCTTGCTCTGTGCTAGCCCATGCCTTGCAAATGCACTAGTGGATTCAGATTGCAGCAGCTGGGCTTGTGCTTTCCTCCCTGGAAGGATCCCTTCTGAGGTTACTTTCTAATTGTCTCGCAAGTGGTCCCAGCTGTCCCAAGTCTGACACTTTTATTACGCTGCCCCTCAGGGCTGTTACACAGACCACAGGCAGTAATTTCTACTGGCTTGTTCTTCTGTATGATGCAATTGAAATTACTTTAACCTCAGTGCAACCTCTCTGGAGCCCAAAGTTACTGTAGTTCCCTTGTCAATAGGAACAAAACAGGGAGTTGTAACACAATCACATGCCAGTGGGAACCAATCAGTCTCTTTCAGGCACTCTCTTTCAGGACATGGCAGATCTCTCAGGTACACAGAGAGGCATGAAGTTGGTAGAGAGGCATGGTATCCATCACAGAGAGAACTTTTGCTGTCTTATATTATCTTCGTCTAGTCAAACCTTCCCTTGTGTAAATGAGGACTGGAGAAGAACTGAAACCTGGGGCTTTCCTACATTAAAAAGATGGCCTCGTCAAGGATCTACTTGGTAGAGTACCATGAGATAAAGCCCTGGAGGGGAAAGGGGCCAAGGAATGTTGTTTAATATTCAAGGATCACCTCCCTCCATGCTCGATATCAATGCATCCTAACAAAGAGAAGTCAGGCAAAAATGCCACGAGGCCTGCATAGATGAACAAGGAGTTCCTGGCCAAACTCAAACACAAAAAGGAAGCTTCCTGAGAATGGATGCAAAGACAGGTAATGTGGGAGGGATACAGAGACATTGTCCAAGCAGCTAGGGATCAGGATAGGAAAGCTAAAGCCGAGACAATTGAATCTCGCCAGGGACATCAAGAGCTTCTACAGGGACACCAGTGATAAAAGAAAGAGTAGTGAAGACCTTGGCCCACTTCTGAAGGAAATGGGAGACCTGGTTACCTGGGATATGGAGAAAACTGAGATACTCAATGACTTTTTTGCTTCAGTCCAGCAAGTGCTGTAGCCATACCTCCCAGCTCACAGAATCCAAAGGCAAAGACTGGGAGAATGAGGTACCATCCACTGCAAGAAAAGATCAGGTTTGAGACCATCTAAGGAACTTGAATGTGCACAAGTCCATGGGACCTGATGAGCTACATCCAAGGGTCCTGAAGCAACTAGCAGATGAAGTTTCTAAGCCAACATCCATCATATTTGAGAAGCCATGACAGTGAGATGAAGTTGCCAGTGACTGGAAAAGGGGAAACATAACCCTGATTTTAAAAAGGGAAAAAGAGGAAGACCTGAGGAACTACAGGGCAGTCAGTCTCACATCTGTGCCTGGCAAAGAGATCACAATCATGGAGCAGATCCTCCTGGAAACTATGCACATAGAAAAATAGAGATGGGAAGCCAACACCACTTCATCAAGGACAAATCATGCCTAACAACTTTGGTGGCCTTCTATGATGGGGCTACAGTGTTGGTGGATAAAGGAAGAGCAACAGATGTCATCTACCTGGACTTGTGCAAAGCTTTTGGTACTGTCTTACACAACATTCTTGTCAAAGCCGTGTCTCTCCAATTTGAAGACACGTGGACCACTTGGTGGATATGGAATTAGCTGGATGGTCTCACTCAGAGGTGTCGTCAGCAGCTGGATTTCCAGGAAGACACCAGTAACAAGTGATGTTGCTCAAGGGTTTGTGTTGAGACTGGTATTATTTAACATCGTTGTTGATAATATGGACTGTAGGATTGAGTCATCCTCAGAAAGTTTGAGGTTGACACCAAGTTGTGTGGTGCAGTTAGCACCCTGGAGGGAAGGAATGCCATCCAGGGAGACCTTGACAGACTTGAGAGGTGGGTCTGTGCAAACCTTATGCAGTTCAACTTGATCAAATGCAAGGTCCTGCATCTGGGCTGTGGCAATCCCAAATATGAATATAGGGTGGGTGATGAGTGGATAGAGAACAACCTTATGGAAATGAACTTTGGGATACAGGTGGATGAAAAACTGGATAAGAGCCATCAATGTGTGCAATTGCAGCCCAGAAAACGGAATGTATCCTGAGCTGCATTAAAAGAAGTGTGGCCAACAGGCCAAGGGAAGTGATTCTTTTCCTCTACTTTGCTCTCATGAGAGCACTGCATCCAGCTCTGGGGCCCCCAGCACAAGAAGGATATGGACATAGTAGAATGAGTCCACAGAGATGATCAAGGGGCTGGAGAATCTCTCCTGTGGAGACAGGCTGAGAGAGCTGGGGTTGTTCAGCCTGGAGAAGAGAAAGAAAGCTCCAGGGAGACCTGATAGTGGCCTTAAGGGGGCCCTACAGGAAAGCTGGAGAAGGACTCTTTGTTAGGGAGTGTAGTGATAGGGCAAGGAGCAATGTTTTTAAACTAGAAGTGGGTACATTTAGGTTAGATATTAGGAAGAAATTATTTACTATGAGAGTGATGAGGCAGTAGAACAGGTTGCCCAGAGAAATTGTGGATGCCCCATACCTGGAAGTGTTTGAGGCCAGATTTGATGGGGGCTTTGATTAACCTGGTGTAGTAGAAGACATCTGGCCCATGGCAAGAGGATTGGAACTAAATGATCTCACAGAATCACAGAATTTCTAGGTTGGAAGAGACCTCAAGATCATCGAGTCCAACCTCTAACCTAACCCTAACAGTTCCCACTAAACCATATCGCTAAGCTCTACATCTAAACGTCTTTTAAAGACCTCCAGGGATGGTGACTCCACCGCTTCCCTGGGCAGCCCGTTGCAATGTCTAACAACCCTTTCGGTAAAGAAGTTCTTCCTAACCTCTAACCTAAAAATCCCCTGGCGCAACTTAAGCCCATTCCCCCTCGTCCTGTCACCAGGCACGTGGGAGAACAGACCAACCGCCACCTCGCTACAGCCTCCTTTGAGGTATCTGTAGAGAGCTATAACGTCGCCCCTGAGCCTCCTCTTCTCCAGGCTGAACAAGCCCAGCTCCTTCAGCCGCTCCTCGTAGGACTTGTTCTCCAGGCCCCTCACCAGCTTCGTCGCCCTTCTCTGGACCCGCTCAAGCAGCGTCCCTTCCAACCCAAGCCATTCTATGATTCTGATTTTTTTTTAGGTGGACTTCCAGTATTTATAAGAGGGATGAAAGTTGGTTAGCAGGGGTAACAGAGCATAGGTGTGCTCAGACTGTGTATCCTTCTTGTCACCTCAGACACATTACACTTTCTTTTAATGGTACTGAAATGCAGAAATATGTATTGATTTCGTCTGCAGAGCAGAAACTTTCTCAGCAAAACACTGAAAGAGGGTGCCTGTCACGTACCTGCATTTGACTAGGCTGATGGTCTTTCTTCTTCTCACCAGTAACTGCAATTGTTGCAAAGTACTGGATGACACGCTTTGTGTTCACAGTCTTCCCTGCACCAGATTCTCCACTGTTAGAATTAAATTATAGTTATAGGAAATAGGACATATTTTTACTTTGTTCAGTGTTTTCACACACCAAAATATACTCACGTGATAAGGATCGACTGATTATCATGATCTGAAAACAAAGCCACAGAAAGAGCTCTTCAGATGAGATGTGGACAGCTTTTATTCCTCAGACATAGCTAACTGACTTCAAGGGAAAGAATTATATTGAACCTGTATCACTTTGTAACCAGGTAAGGTGAATTCTGCGTTAGTCTGTATGTGTATTTTTGCACTCCCAGCTAGATGGAACTGTCCAAACTATAGCATTAAGCAGTGGTTGTTTATAAGTCTTCCCCACTTATTATTTGCTTTTCATTATGGACAGATCTTGGATTGAGTATTGTTTAGTTGAAGTCAGATTCTCTGCTATGATCATTCCGTATTGTTTCTTCAAATTCCTTACTTTGGCACAATGCCAAATAACTAACCACTGCCTTTCTTTCATTATCCAACACTACAGGGTTCTTTAAGATGCCATAGTCAGTCTAATCTTGAATTTTGCCATAGGACTATGGGAGCCATTTCCATCATGCCCTGAGCAGAAAAGCACGCAAGATGCCTGAATTGTTAAGCATTCCTTGACCAAGCAGCCAGCCTATGTTCTTGTCAAATGACTCACCAGTCAGCATGAACTGATAGGCATTGTCAGAGATGGAAAAGATGTGTGGAGGGGCCTCCTGGCGCTTTTTGCCTCGGTAGCCAGCCACCACCTCAGGGTTGTACACCGGCAGCCACTTGTAGGGGTTGACAGTGACACAGAAGAGACCTGAGTAGGTCTGCAAGGAAGAAAACAGGCACTTTGGCTTCTGCTCGGTCTGGCACAGCAGGCCTTCCAGATACCCAAAGGAAGACTGCTGAGGAGAACTCAGAAGGCAGAGGTCAACAAAACTCTGGGAAGACCAGGGCAGTGGAAGAAATTATATTGGAGGAATGACCTGTCAGAGAATGGGTGAAATTCTCCCCTATGACAAGGAAAGACAAAGGGAAGAAGGAAGAAGAGAAATAATACATAGAGTACAAAAGGAGAACACATGCAAGAGAGGAAAAAGAAACAGAAACAAGGAAAGGAGGTGCAAAGTCAGGAATATCTTCAGAGAGATTGAAAGGTGTCTTCAACCCCTAAAAAGCACAAATGTCCTTCTGCTTGTACTTACGTAGATCATCCAGACTGCGTAACGCTCTTTGAGGTTATACAGCACAGCAGGTTCGTGGAGGTGTGTCATCATAGCCATGTCCTCAATTTTATCAAATTTGGGAGGGTTCATGGGAAAGACTTCATCATCCTTTACTGTTACAGTCTGACAAAACCAGAGAGATACAAAAGGAGAAGAAACATTACCCAGGGAACTTTTAGAACTGGATGAGTTATTTATGATGAGGCATAATGGCACTTACTGTATCGTCATATGTTTTAACTGTGACTTTACCACCTTCTCTACTCTGTATGATACCTTTCACATACATTTGCTTTTCATCCACTACAAAACAGGCTGCCTTAGCATCAAATGGGCGATTCTGGTCTTCAATTCGCTCCTTCTCAGATTTCCGTAAATAGGGAGCAGCTTCTCCAAAGATTGCCATCTCTCCATCTGATGTCATGACTGGAGTTATTCTGGAGGAATTTAGAAGAGTTTCAGATATCCTGTGCATTTGTAGTTTATCCAGATCAATCCAGAAATTGATCATACTCAATGAGTAAAATGAAGAAGAGGACTAATCAATCTCAGGCACATCACTTCCATGTCAATTTTAAGTATTCGCTGAAGAAGTCTTAATAAAGAAAGTTTCTTGTAGACAGGAGTAAGATTAGTGACTTAAGATTTGTTCTCATACATAATTTTTAAGTGGAGGCATTCTTCATGCGTTTCTGTTTTCTATGTTTTAATGACAGACAGGGAAAGTTCAACTAGTTTCTTTCTGTATCAATACGGAAACAAATTGTGAGCAACAATCATCATCCATCTAGAGCCAAACCTGTTTATCATACCTATGAAATATAAAACATCTTTACATACCAGTGACAAAATTAGCAAATAAGGGAATATAACATGTAGTGAAGGAAATAATTCAAAGCATAGTGTTACCTAGATAGATTAGTACTTGATATTACCTTTGAAAAAATATCAATGTCAAAGTACCTTTTAGCTTGATTATATTATGTAGGATGACATCAGTTACAAATCATTAAAAGATGGTTTGTATGTACCAATACATACCAGACATTCTGTTAGGGATACTTCTAGTAGAAAAAATTCATATAAAGGTTTTGTTTCAGTTTTATTTTACATTTTCAGCAACATCTAGTAAAAATTCTTTAATACAAATAGACATTGGTTGCTACAGTTGGAAGGACTGATGTGGATAATTCAAGACTGTCTGGAAGCAACACAGGTGGAAATAATGTAGGCAGAAATTAACATAAATAGAAAGTTCTGCAAGGTACAGGCTAGCACAGAAGTAAGGTACTGAAGTAATCAACACAGAGTACTTTTATGTGGTGCCAAGAAGATAATGAAAGCAGTTAGAATGCATTTGCAGTGTTTTGATTTTTGACACATTGATGCAGAAGTGCTGAGTTCTCTCAGCAAAACCTATCTTCAATAGAATCTGTACCTTGCAGGACTTTGAGAGACTGCATCTCTCAAGAGACTTTAACATCCAGGAACTTCAAAGCACAAAGTCTAGAACCATTAACATACTTTGAAATTATTATTCTGTGTATATAGAACCCAGCTTTTTTTTTTAACCTATATGATGATTCCTCTGAATAGCTCAATTAAAGCAACATGAAAGAAAGAGAGAAACTATCTCACTGTAGCCATGGAAAGGCTAAGTAGAGCATCAGAAAATGCTAATAGGTTGTTCAAAATTTTATTGAGTGGCACAGTCTGTTAGACTATTGAATCATCTTTGATTTATACCTTTGTGAAAAGACAGGCATTCTCTGCATGGTGTTTGTATTTCCACCCCTTTCAGCACCTCAACTATTTTAGTGAACCTTTTGTGGTATTAGGTATCCACAGGTGTGGATGGTTCCTTTTGTTACTGTTGTGAACTCTTCCAGTCACTAACCTTCCCTAAAAAACTTAGAAGAGAATTGTTCATATTTAAGTTCTTTATGAATGTGTCTCTTTGTTCATAAACAGTTCTGTCTATCAGATAGGAGACAAGATAATATTGAACTTTGTTCTGTATTCAGGACCTCATGGGTAAGCTATATTTACATATAGCTTACAATGCTTGAGACCTTACCCCAGAAGAAACTAAAGGAAGGATAAACTTGAGACCTTCTTGAATTGTACTGTGAGCATCCTCTCTGAGCACAGCCCTCAGTTTCAGATTTCCAGCAGTTGTACAGGTGGTAGGATATTAATTGTAATTGTCTACAAGTCCCAGAACACCAGTTTACATGACAAAAATATATTATCATCCCTGTGTTTCATGCCTTCTTGGCTAAGCCTGAATATCTGTCACTTTTCTTTCCCCATAACTGGAGTATTTCCTACCAAGATCTATGAATGTGCTCCTACTGATTAAAACATATCCTTTGCAGTTAACCGAATTCTGCAATATAGTCCTTTGCCACCTGCCCCTACCACTATCTAGGTGAGCTACTCAAGATCAAACTGCAAAACAACATTACTTGTTAAACCCTTACCTTCAGAGAGCCCAGGAGGAAATCTGCTTTCAGTATCTGTGTGGAATGGTTAAAGAAAGGACAGAGAGAGTTAAATCAAGAATAATTCATTGCCTTGGTTAGTTCCCACTACATATGCCTTGAACATATGCTCTATTGAACACGTACACGTTCTTTGCAAGGTCTTTCCCAGTAGATGAACTGTACACAGAGCCTTACGACTCTTAAGCTAGAGTCAAATCCCATAGAAAATCTTGTGTTCACCCCCACATTACTGTGATCTGCTGAAAAAATATATAGCATCCAGGAAAGGATGAGCTACATTATTAACCCAATCAATTTCAGTTGCCTTCAGAGTTAGTTCTTCCCTTTCATAGGGCTTGAAGGTAGCAAAATTTGTAGAGGACCCTACATTATGATTCTACTACTTCTGCTACTGTACTGAAGTGGGTTGGGTCATTTAACTTTGGCACTGCATGCAAACATGAACAAGAATGTTAGAAGTGAGGATTGAGAAGAACATGCCCCTAGATGTTGAATCAAACAAATTGGACTTACCGTGAGATACTGAGGTAACAAAGAATAAGATTGCTTTCAGCTGTAGCTCTTTATAAGTAACCTTCTGCCCACACAGCATTCAAGTGCTCTATTTTCGGTCAATAATAAGTTGCTCTTTAGTTGTAAATGTGTTGAAGCTGTGATCTGTCTCCTAATTACTTAGAGACAGGATTGATTCAAGGTTGTATGGAGTCAGCTGCACTGACCTGTGGTTCTTTTTTTTTTTTTTTTTTTCATGCTCCTCTGTGCCAGGATAGAGGATTAAGGGACCCAAAGACAGCTGTAATAATGCCATATAAGGCAACCCTTGGCTGTTGAGTTCAGGAGCTTTAAAAAGAAAGTCTTTTTTTTTTTTTTTTTTTTTTTTTCTTTCTTCTCTCCCTAATTGTGCACATTTATTTCTTTACAACCTGTGTTTTTAATGGATCCCATCTATCCTCTCTATCTGCACATACTGATAGAGAAGGAGGAAGACTTAGTGAGACTGTTTTTTCCTCTCATTATATTTGCTTATATAATTGTACAGGGTGCTTGCAAGTCTAAGGTATAAAGCTTGGGTAAGGCAATGCCAGTTTATGGGTCACAAGAAAGATTTGCAGTCCTGGCCTGTGGGACCATTCAGAGGGTTGTGCTTAGTGGTACAAAGTCTAGTTGGAGGCCTGTAGCTAGTGGTGTCCCCCACAGGTCAGTACTGGGTCCAATGTTTGCCAACTTATTTATCAACGACATGGACAATGGAACAGAGTGCACCCTCAGCAAGTTTGCTGACAACACAAAGCCCAGAGAAGTTGCTGATACCCCAGGGGGCTGTGCACCGTTCAGAGGGACCTTGACAAGCTGGAGAGTGGGGCCTAGAGGAACCTCATGAAGTTCAGCAAGGGCAACTACAGGGTCCTGCACCTAGGAATGAATAACCCTAAGCACCAGTAGAGGCTGGGAATGACCTGCTGGAGAGCAGCTCTGCAGAGAGGGATCGGGCAGTCCTGGTGGAGAGTAGGCTGACCATGAGTCAGCAATGTGCCCTTGTGGCCAGGAAGGCCAGTGGTATCCTGGGGTGCATTTGGAAGAGTGTTGCCAGCAGGCCAAGGGAGATGATCTTCCCCCTCTACTTAGCCCTGGTGAGGCCGCACCTGGAGCATTGTGCCTAGTTCAGGGCTCCCCAGTACCAGAGGGACATAGAAGTTCTGGAGTAAGTTCAGAGGAGGGCTATGAAGATGATTAGAGGACTGGGGAACCCGTTGCACAAGTGAGGACAGGCTGAGACAACTGGGCCTGTTTAGCCTGGAGAAGAGGAGACCAAGGGGAGACCTCAGTAACTATAAATAAAAATATATAAATATCTTATATATAAAAATTTTATAAATAAAAATTTATATATTTTATAAAAATATATAAATACCTGAGGGGAGGGTGTCGAGAGGATGGGGCCAGTCTCTTTCCAGTTGTGCCCAGTGACAGGACGAGAGGCAATGGGCACAAACTGAAGCACAGGAGGTTCTGGCTCAATATGAGGGGACACTTCTTTACTAGGTGGGTGACAGAGCACTGGAACAAGTTGTCCAGAGAGGTTATGGAGTCTCCTTCTTTGGAGATATTCAAGACCTGCCTGGATGCCATCCTGCGCAATGTGCCCTAGGTGATCCTCTTTGTGAGGGGGTTGGACTAGGTGATCTTCAGAGGTCCCTTCCAACCCTGTCTATTCTGTGATTCTGTAGGTTTACAATACCTGAAGCTTGCAGGCATACTCCAGGACCTTGATATTCTTCTTGTAGTGAGGGACCTAAACCTGACTTGAGGTGCAATGTCACCAGAGCAGAATACAATGGGATAATCACCTCCCTGGTCCTGCTGGTTATACTATTCCTGAAAATATACTATATGATAAACTATATTATTCCTGAAACACTATAACTATCTTTGGTTGCGCCACACAGTGTTGGACAAGTGTCATCACCATTGCCATCTCTCTGTAGTGAGGATGTCTTAGGGAGTAGAAGGCCAAACATGAATGCTTTGTTTTATTTGTTGTCTTTAAAATTTTGGTACATATGTTGAACAAAAGCACTTTCCCTTTCCCTTTCCCTTTCCCTTTCCCTTTCCCTTTCCTTTTCCCTTCCCCTTCCCCTTCCCTTTCCCCTTCCCCTTCTCTTTCCCTTTTTCCCTTTCCCTTCCCTTTTCCCTTTTCCCTTTTCCCTTTCCCTTTCCCTTTTCCTTTTCCCCTTTCCCTTTTCCCTTCCCTTTTCCCTTTTCCCTTCCCTTTTCCCTTCCCTTCCCTTCCCTTCCCTTCCCTTCCCTTCCCTTCCCTTCCCTTCCCTTCCCTTCCCTTCCCT